>PVKY010001142.1:0-34884 GCA_004027775.1 Bradypus variegatus | reverse complement strand
TGCCCTTGTGGCCCGCACCCCTAGGTGCCACCCACCTGTGGGCCCCACTGCTGACAGGGTCCTGCCCGTCCGGTCCCGCTGTTGAAGGGGTGGGAGCTGAGGCTGCAGGAGTCCCAGGCTCGCCCGGCCAGGCAGCCCAGGGGTGGCCGGGGCCATGGGCAGCGTGGAGGGGCGTGTTTCCTGGGTGGAGGTCGCTGTTGCCATTCCTAGGGGGCCTCCTGGGGGAGCCTCAAGACCCCGAGCAGGGGCGCAGCATCCTCTAGGTCTGTGGCCAACAGGCCACCAGGATTTAGGGCTCGAGGTGCCTGTGGGGCCCACGCACTCCCCGGCCGGCTTCAGGACCACCCTCCGGCCTCCACGGTCGTCCTGCAGTTTCTGAACAGCCACACAACCGCTGCCCGCCAGCAGGACCTCGGGCACGTGGGTCCCCATGGAGGGCTGCGGCACACGGGGGCTGCCAGAGCCGGAAACAGAGCTGCTCACCCTCACCCACATTGCGCCAGGATGGCCACGACGGCCTGCAGGGCTCCCGGCCACGAGGTTCCTGCGTCCTGCTCTGAGCCGCCGGCCTGGCTGCCCTGAGGCCCTGGGCTATGGCCTCCACCTCCACTTCCCTTGTCCCAGGCCAGAGACATCCCGGGACTTGTTCCCAGACGCTCTTCCCCTCTCCCCGTCTCCCCGAGGGGCTCCAGCACCTCCCACTGGGCCTGGGCCCTCCCCGTTCCTGGGGCCTCCTTCTGCAGCCACCGTGGGCAGCAGCTCCCAGAGCCCGCTCTTGGCTGCAGGGTCATGTGGGTCTTTTGGGGTGCAGGAGGAGCCAGAGATGGGGACACACACCGTGAGGCCCCCCATTGGTGGTGGCCGTGGTGGCTGGCCCCGAGGCAGGTCCCACTTAGGCCCCATATGCTGCCTGCGAGCAAAGTAGCCTTTGATCCCAGAAGGAGCGCGGGGCGACAGGAGGCAGCCGGCAAACACTTCCTGCCAGCGGCCACCTCTGCTGGCCGGGGCCACACGTGACCCACTTCCCACTGGGGAGTGGCCCTGCCCAGGGAACCCCGTCTGCCTCCAGCTTGGACCCCTGAGGCAGGGCCACCCTTCTGCCTCCTGCCTCCAGGGCCGCTGTCCCCACGCCCCATGCCCGGCAGCCAGGTGACACAGCAGTGACCTCACCCTGTCGCCACCCTTGCCCCTGGGGCTGGCTAGGGCCTCCCTGCACCACAGGGTCGCAGGTCGGCACGGGGGGCTCCATGAGGCTGGGGGTTTATCTTTCCATTTAAGCAAACAAGCCCCTCTGTCACCCCCGGCCCTGGAGGCCCGGCCGCTGGGCTTACGCACTGCCCTCTCCAGCAGCTCATCCAGGCGGCCCCAGGGGCTTATGGGGATCCTGGGAGGAAGGGGCCCCCCACAGGCTGGGCTCTGAGGGGCTTTGGGGAGGGGCCTGGGGGAGCCGGAGCTGCATGCGGGGAAAACCAGAGCCCAGAGCCTTGAGACCAGAGGACCCTCGGAGGGCTCCCCCAGATCCCGGCGCACTCAGCGCTTGGCCATGCCGAGCCGGTCCCCCTGTCCGCAGTCTAGAAGGTGCTCCTAGAAATAACAACTGCGCCCGAGCTGCGGGGATGCTGCCAGCTGCCGGCCTGGCTCAGCCCATCCTCACCCCAGAATACCCCCCACCCCACCCCGAGCGTCACCCCAGCTAAGTGCGCTGCGACTCCTGGGCTGGTACCTAACGGGAAAGCTATGCGTTCCAGAGCCTTCTTTGGGCTTGGTGACGGCATGCCCAGTTGTTCCGGGCTAAGCAGCTGCCGCAGCGAGTGACAGGGGCTGCTCGGAACGCCCCGCACCCGAAAATACCCGCCTGCCCACCCGGGTGCCGGGAAGTCCACACGCCAGCCTGGCTCCTGCTGAAATAGGAGCTCGGGGAGGGGACACAGTTGTCACCATCCGTCAAGATGTCCCAGCAAGGGCGCCTGAACTCTCCTGACCTCATGGGGGGGGGGGGCTGCAGGGCCCACAGGAGTCCCCAAGTAAAGGGTCCAGGAAGGGGCCACGCTGCACATTCGTCATGCCCCCCGCCCCTCTGGCCACCCCATGCTCAGGCTGTGGCCAGGCCGCTGCAGGGACCCCGGCTTCCTGACCTGGGCCTCCTTCCTGACACAGCCCCTCCCTGCCTGGGGCCCCCCTCTGCAGGCCCAGCCATTTAGGGGGGTCTTGTGCTGAGGACACTGGAGCAGAGGGTCAGCAGGGGGTACAACTGGAGGGCCGGGGTCAAGGCAGCACCGGGTGGGTGGGGCCTGGGAGGGGAAGCGCCTTCTGACCCGGAGCCCCGTGGTTCTGTGGGACCCCCTCACCTGCCCCCAAGACCCCAAGATGGGGGAGGGAGCCAGGGCTGGGGAGGTGCAGGGGGGCCCCGCGGGTGCCGGCTACTGTCCGTCACAGTGTGCAGTCTCCTCCGAGCATGGCCATCTGCACCCGTGTGTCACTGCCATGGCAACGCGGGGAGGGGCAGGAAAACGGGGGACAACAGAGCGGCCCCTCCTTGAGTCGTCCCCTCGAGGGACATGGCCAAGTTTGGGAGAAGCAGCCGGCCGCTGGCCTCGCTCCAGCCAGCCTGGATGTGCGGCGCCCCCACGACCCCAAGCTGGGAGACCATAGGACCATGCACGGGGTCTGGGTGGGCTGGGGCGAGGGGCCCCCAGGGCCAGGGTGCACAGTCCCCTGGGACGTTGGGGTTTAGTGTGGAAAGGGCCTGGGCTACCCACACCCCCGAGTTCTGGGGGCTTCTGCAGGCGTCACCACAAAATGTCCCCAACCCCTATAGAGGCCTCAACCTCCTTCACTCAACAAGGGGGAGACGCGAGGCTCAGAGGCCATGCTGCCTGCACCCACGTCCCAGCATGTCGGGCCCAGGTGGGGAGGGGTGTGGGGAAGGGTTTCTGGGACTGAGCCCAGCCCCACACCTCAGGCTGCCGGGTGGGGGCAGCAGTGCTATGCAGTTAGGGGCGCAGGTGGGGGCTTCCGGGGTGGGGACTTCTGGGGTGGGCAGACCCCCACAGCCCAGGCTGCGCCACAGGGCACCTCCTGCCCCCACCCCTGGACTGTAGCTCAGTTCACGGGGTCCGGGCAGGCAGGCCAAGCCCCCAGGACAGCAGGGGCTGTGGGCAGGAGTGGACCCAGGCAGTGGGGTCGCGGGGGGCAGGGGTGTAGGCATTTTGAGCTCGAGGCCTTTTCCAGGGTGGGGGGTGTTCAGTGCATCACCTGAGGGAAACCGAGGCAGAAGCCGATGGCCAGGGCCCTTGAGCACCTGCCCTGGGTCCCTGGGCACTGTCACCACCGAGCCTCTGGGACCAGGCCGCCCGAGGGACACGGGCCTTGGCACAGGGGCGCAGGTGCTCCAATGTCCCCTCACGTCCACCAGGGGCCGAACGGTCATCGTGGCCATGGCCAGGCCATCCCTGCTGGACCCAGCTATCGGCAACCTGAGCCCCAGCCTGGCCCTTGGAGCCGGGGCCCTAAACCAGGGTCCTGGAGGAGACGGCCAGGAGCCCATGGTCCCTGCGTGGTCTGTCCTCGGTCGCCCCTGCCCCAGGCACCCCCTGCCCCTGCCGCACACCTGCTTTCTGGGTCGGGGGCTGCAGCTCGCCCCCTCCTCGCGGGCTGTCTTATCTTTGGGAAAGAGATCACCCAGTTTCTGACATTAAATTTCGTGCCGAGGTGTTCAGCATGTCATTCGAAAAGTATGTTTTTCACCCAACTCCTGGAGCGGAGGTGCACGAGGGGTGCTAAGTCTGCTCCCATCAGACTTCGGAGTCGCCTGTCCCGGGCCGGGGGCCCCACTTCTGCCAGTGTCTTCCCCGGCCTGAGCCATGGATTCCGGTCTCATGGGCCTCCTTGCTGCCGGGCAAGGCCACCAGCTGCCCACGTGCCTCTTTGTCCCCCACAGGAGAGAAGTGGGGGACCCACGGGGTGCAGCGCCAGGCACGGGGTGCAGGGTAACAGGAGGGGCCACTCGGAGCTCAGTTTGAGGGTCACTTTGATTTGGCGATTTCCAAATATTGGGAAGAATCCGAGGCCTGCCGGGGGCCTCGCGGGGTCACCCGCTGACCCGACCTCACTCATTATGTCCCAGCCACTCTGCTGTGATGCCTGATGGAATCCAGAAGGCCTGGGGGGCGGGGGCGGCCCAGCCCCACCGCTCCCTCCCACAGTCACCCCAGGCCCTCCACCCTCCCCCGGGCCAGCCTGGGCTGCCGCTGAGTCCTGCGGATTCTGCCCCAAACGTCCCTCAGGCTCCGCTGTGCATTCCTTGTCCCCCATGAGCCCCCCAGCCCCTCCTGTCTCCCAGACACGTTGCAGCCCCCCACCAGCCCTTGGTCGCCTGCCTTAGCCCCAGCGCCCAGGCCCGTTGTCACCCCACCCCCCGCCTGGCCCCACCGGCCAGGGGCCCTTCCTTGCAGGGCATCACATTCACTGGGGGTGCTGCTGGGCTCATGTCTAAGATCCCCTACTCCCCATGCCCCCTGTCCAAAGCTGAGCCTGCGTGGCCCACCCTGCACCCCAGGCCGCCCCCCGGCACCAACACACAGCCCAGGACGGCCCCACGGACACAGCAGGAGCATTGGGAGGGAGCGTCGGGGCCCGGCAGCTGCCCAGGCTCCGGAGCAGGCCCGGCTGGCCCCGACTGGCCCAGGTCTCCTTCCCCTCTCGGGGTCCCCCAGAGACTCCCCACACCCAGGCCACAGGCTCCGTCTTTCTCTTTCATCTCATCCATGTGCAGCCCCGTTGGGCCTAGCCTGTGACCCCCGGGAGGGACGGTCCAGGCCAGTGAGGGCGACCACAGGCCCTGGGGGTCCCACAGTCACCTTTCCATGTCTACGGGGCCTAGGGCCGTGGAGGACCCTGGACTGGGGGTGAGGGGGCTGCCCAGTGGGACTAGCTGGAGCCCGGGGATGGGGTCACCCCGCAGGCCAAGTCTGCAACTCCTGGAAAACCGGGGGGCGGAGGAGAGGGAGCGGGTGGCAGAGCTGCCCGGGCACCAGCGCGCAGCCAGCTGAGATCACACGGGAGAGGGCTCTCCGGGGCCAGACCTCGGCCGGGCAGGGCCTGGGGGCCGCTCCCCTGGCGTCCGTGTTTCCCCAGCCACCTTGGAGGGGCCGTGGAAGAGGGTGGGCATCAGGCAGGGGGTGTCTGGTCCCCTTCCCCAGGGTGGGGGCCCAGAGCTGGGCACCAGGCCCTGCCTGTCCCAGGCATGGCTGGTGGAGATGGGTGACGCGGGTGCCCGGGCAGCAGGAGGCTCCGAAGGCACCAGCTCCTTCCTGCCCCTCCGAGCCTGGCACAGCCTGTGGGGCTCAGTGGTCAGCACTTACTGCAACTTTGCAGGCAGTGGGCAGAGCCTGACCCAGGTGAGGGCACAGCCGCCCTGCAGGAGGGTCAGCCAAGGCCAGCAGGCTGCGCCACATGCCAGGGACAGCCACTTTCCCTGGTGTGCATGGCCGCCATGCTGCAGCCGCCCCTCGCTGCCTCTGGGCTTGTTCACCCTCTTGCCAATCCCCCTGCCTCCCCAACTCCTGCCCAGAGCCACAGGGCCGGTGCATCCTCCATCCCCATATGGCCACTCCGGCCCAGAGCAGTGGGTGGCCTCAGCCCAGGGGCTCATGAGCAGGAGACCCCCCCTGTACAAGGGCTGAGCTGTGCCTCCATGATGCCCCTTCCTTCTGGCTGACCTCAGCCCCACACCCGCGCCTGCTGGGCTCCTTGGGCTGGGCTGTGGCTGCAGGGGGGTCCACGGCAGCTCCCAGGCCTGGTCCTGCATGAAGACCCCCACCCCGTCACCGGGCCCTGCGGCATGGCGGCCTCCAGGGCACCAGCAGCCCCTCTGCCCTCCATGGCCATACACCCCACTGAGACTCAGGGAAACAGAGAGAACCTGCAGCACCAGGGCCCTTCCCTCAGCCCGGCCCAGATTCCAGCCCTGCGCCCCCACTGCCCGCCTCTGTGCCCCGCACTGCCTACCTCACCACTATCCCCACTGTCCGGCCCTGTACCCCCACTCCCTGGGCCTGCTCCCTCACTGCCCAGCTCTGCACCTGTCACATTCCCTGTACCCCTTGTTCCCTGCCCCTTGCTCCCCGACCGGCTCCCCATCTCTCTGGCCTGGTCCCTGGTCCCTGGTCCAGCTCCCACCCTGTGTCCCCCACTCCGGGTGCCCTTTGGGTGCTGGGTCAGCCACTTCTCCAGGGCACTGTCCGTGGGAGCTCGCCTTCTCACCGTTTTGCTGTGAAAAGAAACAGGACCAGGAAGGAAATGCAGACGCAGTTTCTGGGGTGAGGGGAGCACCGAGAAAGAGAGGATGGGGGCCGGGGCTGGTGCAGACCGCGGAACATGTCTGGGAGGACGGGGTCTCTGCTAGGGACAAAGCGAACATTTAGAGGAAAAGAGGGCATGGGGGGGAGCAATGGGGCGGGCAGAGGCCTTGGACAGGGGGAGTTGGGGGAGCCCAGAGAGCTGGGGGGCAGGTGAGAGGGCTGCAGGACACCAAGGCAGGAGGGGCAGCTCCAGGGAGCGGGGAGTCCTGGGAGAAGCGGAGAAGAGGGGTGCCCAGCACCAGGGCCGGCTGAGAGCAAGCCACGGTGGGTGTCCGTCTGACAGCATCCGTCTGTCCCTGGGACTCAGATGGGGTGGCGCACAGGCACCCTCAGTATCTAGGGGTCCCGGATGGGCGAGGCTGGGCAGGCAGTGGTGCTCTGGTCGGGCTGATAGAGAAAGGATGTGTTTGTACGCGCTTCAAGGGCCCAGGATTTGGGGTGCATGGGTGTGAAAGCTGGGGGGTGGTGAGGGGCAGGTACACTGAGGAGCAGGAGGGGAAGGGGTTCTGACATGACAGAGGTAGCATCCGCAGAACTGGCCAAGCCCCTCACTCTGCTCACGGTCCACACAGGCTCTCGGTGGCTGACAGGAGACTGGCCAGGCCAAGCAGCCTTGAGGAATCTATTGGGAGAGGCAGAAGCTTCCAGAACCCCCGAGGTGTGCGTGCATCACTGCCCCATGCTGTCCCTGCTCTCCTCTGGGCTGCTCCTCTCCCACGGTGGGCAACGGGCCGCTCTCCACCAGGCCGGGGCCAGATGCTGCCCGGACAAAGCCCTTTGCAAAAGCAAAGTGTCATCGTTGAGCTCAGCACTCAATGGGGGGGTGCAGCAGGAGAAAGGGGGCTCCATGGCCAGGCTCCTGGGTGGTGCTTTAATTGAGCCGCCGACTCTGCAGCCTGCTGATCTGGTCAAGTCAAAGCTCTCAGGACGTCGCGGGGCTCTTTCCCAATCCCCAATTTGCCTGCAGGTGGGGGTCTCAGGTGGGGGCTTCCTTCAGCAATGGTGAGCCCTGATTCTGGGGAGGGTCCAGCTGTGCTCGCCAACCCCTGGGGACCGGGGTAGCAGGGAGCAGGCTGGCGGAGTTGGGGGGTGCTCTCTGCAGTGGGGGTGGGTGCTCCCTGCTGGGTCCCCTGGGTGGCTGGCGGTGGGGGGCAGCGCTTCCAGGGGCTGCTTCCTGTCCGTGGCCACTCCCGGGCCCAGAGCCCACCCTGGGCCCTCCTCTGGCCCTCCTGCACCTGTGCCAGACCCCCGGTGGCTCTTCAAGGGCACCCTGCACGCTTGCCTGTTCCACCCCTGGAGCTCCGGCCTGGGGGTCTCAGCACTGACCTGAGCTGGGCTGAAGATGGCGGCCAGGACGCAATGGTGGCCATGCCGGGCTCCCACCCAGGGCGGTCCCAGATGAGGGGGCTGGAGGGACACCTCCATCCCGGCCCCGTTCCCTCCGACCCCCATGGCCAGCACCCCACTCCCCATCACGGCACCTTCTCCACCCGCTCGCCGAGACCCAGGGGCCCGTTGTGGCCACTCCCCCACCCGCGGGCCGGGGAAAGGCTCAGGGTGCAGGGTGCACGTCAGGGTGGCCGGGGATTGGTCATGGCCTAAATGGCCCCGGGCGGGTGCCCATGTGCGTGCCCTTGGGCAGCCTCCCCTGGACATGCTGCCCAGGCCGGGGGGGCCCTCAGCCAAAGGATTAGGAGATGGGGCGGAATCTGCCGTCCCCTTGGCCGGGCCGGTTTGTGCTTCCCTCGGTGCCTTCCCTCAGTGGGTCAGAGTGTGGCGGTGGCACTCGGCACCGGGATGGGCCCCAGCGGCTCTGCTACGGTCAGCGGTCAGCGGTCAGCCTCCCTTGGCCGCCCCGTGCCGCCCAGCCCCCAGCGGCCATCTTGCTGGTCTTGTGTTCGGCCAGGAGGGCAGTGGGGTCCCTGCCCTGGCCCCAGAGATGCCTGTGGGTGCATGTGGGGGCCCTCAGGGTGGACGTCACTGCTGGTCGCTCAGCAATGACCAGCTTGGGACAGGACCCCAGGGCCAGGACCGGCCGCCCCAGCAGCCCTGACTCGTGGCCCCCTCCCCGGCTGCCTGGGACGAGCACCCCTGCCCAGGGCACACGCCTGGGTGACTCCCCAGAGCTGAGAACGTTGCTGGGAGGTGCTTGTAGGGGGCACCTGGGGGGCCTGGGAGGTGGCCCCACTCCCCAGATTGGAAACCCTGGGGACATCCGGACAAGAGTCGCTCGTTTGGGGTCCACCCTGCTAGGGGCCTCCTGGGGCCTGTGCATGGCGGGGGGCATCTGCTCGGTCCTGCCCACCCACCCCCACCTGCTGGCAGTGGGCACTAATGGCCACCTCGGCTGCCCCTGGAGGAGGCACAGAGGACCCCAGATGACAAGAAAGGCCGAGGCCAAATGCCCCCGCCGAGCCCAGGCTCCACTGGCCGCCCCCCCAGGCCGGCGGAGCTGTGCTGCGGGGGCTCAGCCATGGGGGCTGGGGGCCGGGCAACTCCGACCCTGCCCCGAAGCCCCCAGTGTGTCGCCGTGGGGTATGTTGGGGAGGGGCAGCTCTTTCCACTCTCCATCCCCCACCCCAGCGCACTCAGACTCGACCACTTAAAAATAACGAGGTCCAGGTGGCCCCAGCCCCCCGCCTTGCCCAGGGCGCTAATGACAAGCAGAGGCTGGGAGGTGAGGCCCGGCGCTGTCAGGGCCCGTGTGACCCTCCGGCCGGCAGGTGGGCAGCAGACCTGGGGCCTGTCCCCCAAGCCCTGGTTCAGCCCCGGAGGTCCTGGGAGATGGTCCAACCCGTGCCTCAGTTTCCCTTCCACAGAAGGGAGCTACGCCCTGATCCTGTCTCCTGGGCTGTTTGGAAAGCTCCAGGGGCCCAAGGAAAGGTGTGATGTCCCCCAGCTCCCGCAGCCTCCAAGACGGCTCCCGCCCCCCACACACAGGGTGGCCTCTCCGGCTGGAACCAAGGACAGCGAGGTGGCTACTCTGGGCCTCCGTGGGGAGATGGACAAGGAAAGGAAGGAGAAGAGGGTTCGGAGACTGGCAAGTGCTGAGAGGCCAGGGAGAGGCTCCCAGGATGACAGGCAGGCATCCTGTGGTAACAGGGTGGTGGGAGAAGGCGCTGTAGCCCGGGCCCTGGAGATGGGGTCCTGGGCCAGCAGACGGGAGGGTTTCCCACGTTTATTATGGAAGGGCATGGGGAGCTGAGAGAGAAAATCAGGGCAGAGGCAAGGCTTGGGGTGGGTGGCGGAGGACGGGGCCTCACGGAGGGGCTGGCCCTGCACTGGGGGGCTGGGGGCTGCGGGGAAAGAGGGGCTGGGCAGGGGACCCGGCCTGGGGGACAAGGCTGGAGGAGGGGCTGTAGGGGGCAAAGACAGCCGGACTTTAGGCCGGGCCCCATCGGGGAGTCACACTGTTGGCACAGGACAGAGGGGGCCCCCAGCCCGCCCTGCACCACGTGGACGCAGAGAACAACCGATTGAGGCGCGGGGGGCCGAAGAGACCCGGCTGACCGGGAATGTCTGGAGGAAGCCGGGGTCCCTCGGGGAGGCCTGGGGACAGGTGTCCCCACCACTGTCGGGCTCTGGCTGGGTCAGCCCATGGTGGGGTCACAGGCAGTGGGGCTCAGGACTGTGCCGCCCCTATGCCCACCTGGCTGGGCCTGCTCCGGGCCTCCCCGGCCACGGGTCAGCCAGCCCGCCCTGCAGCGCCTTCTGGGAGGCAGCGGACTGCCCTTCAGGGGTGCCCTGGGCAGGGTCCCGGAGCACTTGGGGTGTGTTCCGCTGACGGGCCCCGCTGGGGCTGCTCTGACGCCACGGGCCCAGGGCTAGGGAGCTGGCGCCCACACCGGGTATCGGGTGCCTCCAGCCACAGGCCCTCAGAAGCACCCCGGCTTCTGCCCAGGCGCCCCAAGCCCCTCACAGCCTGGGCCGCTGGCGAGGGCTCCAGGCTGCATTCCTGCGCAACTTTCCCACGACGCCCCACTCTCCGGCCCTTCTCTTTGGCACCCCCGCCCCCCCAGCTGTTCCTCTGTCCGCCCCACGCTGGGCGTGGGGACCAGGGAGCGTGTGTGGGGACGCGCCCTTTTCCCATGGCCGGGAGGGATTTGAGGAGGAAACAGCCGTGGCCTGGGAATTTGGAAAATGCGTCCAAGGGCTTGGGTTCCTGGGAAGCGAGGGGCAGGGGATTAGGAGACGTGGAGGACGGCACCAGGGGACCTGAGTGATGGGGCAGCCGGGGCCCAGGATGACAAGGGGGCCTTGTCCACGATGAGGAGGCCGGACCACAGCTGTCCTCACCCGTCAGCCTCCAGTCGAGGACCTTCAACCCTGGGCTTGGGGGAAGCAATCCCAGCCCAGAGCCCCCACAGCTCACAAGACGACCTCCTTCTTTGCAAATCGGGGAGTCAGGAGGATGGAACAAGCTTGTGGCCAGGGACGGGGTGCCTCGTGTGGAAGCCACAGCTGCCCATGGTCCCTCCTTTCTGCCCCGTGCTAGGACTCGGGGCTGGGAGCCACAAGGGCTGGCGGCAGGGGTTCCCCTCTCTGAGGAGGGGGCAGGGGCTGCTCTGCCTGGTGGGTCTCACCCCTGGGAACCCTCCGGGGCAGCAGCTGTCCCCACAGCTCAGAGCCGGCTGACAGGCCTGCCTGGGCGCCCCCTGCCCCCACCCCGCTAAGCGCCCCGTGATTTATTATGGTGTGCGTTCACGGCAAGGGGAGGGAGCCCAGATAAGCCCAGCAGCTGCTCCAAGGGGCCCAGGGGTCTCAGGGCGCCCCCACCCCCACCGCTGGGGCACAGCCTCCCCAGGCCTGGGGGGTGGCCCCAGCACGTCCGCCCTGCAGGACCCTCCCCAGGGACCGGGCTGGCTTTGGGTAAATCGAGGCCCCCTCCCTGGCAGCCTGATCTCGCCCTTGGCGGGGACGGTGGGATTCCAGCTGCACCCAAACCCCGCCTGCAACCAAGCGTAAATCAATTTCCAGTGTCCCAGAAGCAGAAAATCATGCATCCACGGCGGGAAAGGATCTAATCCAAGGGGGAAAGGGGGACTGGCCACCCCCACACCCCCAGAGGCAGGGACGGTGCAGAGTGGCTGTCCCTGGGAAGGACCGCAGCTGGGCTGGAGCTGGGACCACTGGGCACCCTGGAACTTGGGGTCTCGAAGCATGATTTAGAAGGGGGCGAGCAGAGGGGCCGTGGGGGGCTCCTGGCATTTGTGAGCTGACTGGCAGGTGAGGTGCATCCGGGGACAAGAGGCCCTCAGCCATGGGCTTCCAGGTGCCTGCCCTGCCTGAGCCCCCTCGCTTGCCTGTCTCGCTGTCCCCCCAACCCCTGCTCCCTTCTACCCAGTTGTCTCACTCTTTCTGGAATCTTCCAAGCTGCAACTGGAAAATGCAGTGACACTCTGGCTTTCCCATCACTTGTCCACTCCCAGCCTTCTCGGGGATGGGCAAGGGGTAGGCAGGCCCTGTTCAGTGGGCTCCCCATTGGCCCTGGGCCCCCCACCCCAGGGCCAATCCCCTCCTTTCTGAGCACAACATGACAGCCGAGGGGCCTATAGTGCCAGCTGGTGGCTGTGGGGACCCCAAGTCTCATCACCCCTGGGCCTGGGTCTGGCCCACGCTGGCACTGCCCCCGGGAAAGCCTGTGGGTGCAGACACGGCGCTGTGTGGGGGGCCCTCTCTCCATGGGGTGGGGGCAGAGGGGCCCCCATGAGGTCCACAACCCCCAGCTCACTCTCCCCAGCCACCCCCCCCTGCGGCCCCCTTCCATGCATCCCCCTGGCCAAGTAATTGTGGGGAAATACGAGCCACATGCCCTGGTTCATTTACACTTTAATTCAATGCAATGAGCCCCGCAGGCCTTTTAAGTCCCCAGGACAAGGCCTTTAGGCTCCGGGGGCTGAGAACAGGAAGCTGCAGGTTCAGCCAGAGGGGCCCTCCCCCGCCCCCCACCCCCACCCCCGGACGGCCCAAGGACCTGGGGAGGCGTCCCCCCAGCCACGCAGGTCACCCCTGGCTCCACGCACAGGCGAAGGTGGGGGGTTCCAGGAGGGCATCCCAGGAAAGGCCCTGGGTGGGGTTTCTCCCCACCCCCTCGCCGCACCCCGACCCTGGGCAAACAGGGGCCTCTTGCAGGAAGGCCAAAGGCCACCCGGGCAGGGGAGGGGTCCAAGTCAGGTGGTGAAACCTGGGGCGAGATGTGGCAACTGGGCGGGTGGGGGCCGGGCCGGGGGCTCTCCCCTTGCTGCCGCCCCCCACCCGCCCGTGCAGGCGGGGGTCACGCCGAAGACCCCTGGCTGCAGAGCGGGCCAAGGGCCGAGGTGCACAGCCGGGCCAGTCCTCTGGGAAGCCCTCTGGGGCAGGGGCCAGCCCCCCACCCTCTCTCAGAGAACCCATCCCTGGGAGCCGGTGGTCTGGCCTCTGCCTGACGAGGGGCCATGGCGGGTGGGGGGCTCCACCCCCAGGGACAGAGTCCCGCTTGTGCCCACCGGAAGCAGCTCCATGGGGGCTTTCCTGGAGGCGGGGGTTCCCCGGCAGGCCTGGAGCTCAGGGGTGCAGAAGCAGGGACCCAGGCCTGGCCTGAGGAGGTGGGGGCCCCACAAGAGCCTCCGAACTCGGGGCAATGGACCGGGCACAGACAGCTGTCTCCGTGGGTGTGCATGGCCGGCTGGGGTGGGGGCTGCAGAAGGGTCCCGGCCAGGGCGGGGATGGGGTTTCCGTGCCCCGATCACCACTGGTGTCCCCCAGGATGCCCCCACCCCTACCCCAGCCCGGGGCTTTGCAGCATCAGGGGGGGTAGCTGTTGGCCGCTCCACATTCCAGACCCAGGGTCAAGCATTTGGGGGAGGCTGTTTTTCTTTAAAAATGTCATTTAAAAATAAACATGGTCACTGGTGGGGCTAATTGCGGGCGGGGGGCGCTGGGGCCCCACCTGCACCATCCCAGCAGCCAGGGCATCTCTGGCCCAGTGGTCCCCAGCGTCCCCTAGCACGGACCTCATGCCACCGGGCCAGGGTCTCTGCCCCGTGCAGCCCGCTGCCCCCTTCTCAGCTTGGGCCGACCCTCCCCGCTGCGATCTCGGCTTCTGGAAGCGGGCGGCCCTCCTGCCACCCCCCGCAGGGAGGCACAGGGCAGTTCGCTCAGGGCTTCCTGGGGGCATGTGGCCTCGTGCTCTGGGGACCCCCCACTTGCTCCTCATGGAAGGACATGGCCCTCTGAGCTGCCCTGGGCCGACAGTGGGGGTCAGCCTGCTTCCCTGGACCCTCTGAGCTCGCAGCCCCTCAGGCCACCCCAGCCGTCCCTGCCTCAGCCACTGTCCACGGCCACAAGTTCCACAGGCAGCCGGGGGTCCTGAGGAGATGAAATCACCCCACCACAGCAGCTCCAGGGGCACCAGGAGGAGGCTCTCTGGGGTGCACCCGCCTGGGACAACAGCCTGTGTTGGAGGCCATGCCCGTCTGTGGGGTGTCTCTGGGGCTCCCCCTTCTGCCCCTCACTCCTCCCCAAGCCCCGCAGACTCAGCTGCCCCCTGACTCACACATGATCCCTGGGCCCACTGGGCTCGGGGGGTCCTGGCAGGGGGAGAAATGGCGGCAGGAGAGAGCGCCTCCCTCCAAGAACCGCCATGAGACCCAGGCCGCTGGGCTCGGGGACCCGGGGCTCGGTGGGGCACTTTCTTGGGCGTGGGCTGATGGAAGGAGGCTGCACCCCGAATCTCTGCAGCACAGGCAGGTCCAGAATTGGAGCACCTGACTGTACCCCTCCTGCCTGGGCCCCAGGGGACATCCCGGGGCGCCCCGAGCCGGGCCCGGACCTCTCTCCTCTCTCCTGCCTTCCGAAGAATTGGCCAGACAGGAGCGCAGGAGCAGGTGGCTGTGGTGGCGAAAGCAGGGCCCCCGCCCCAGCAGGGCCAGGCGCAGACCACCCTGCACACGCTCTGGTCTTCGGGGTAGAGGCCCCAAGCCCAGGGCCGGACACATTGGGGTGCCAGCTTGGCAGGGGCAGGAGCCTCCAGGAGCCCCCAGGACATTGCTGACACCCCATGCTGCAGAATGGCACGTGGTGGGGGGCAGTGCAGGCAGGCGGAGGGAGACCCCCCTCTCCGAGGTGACCCTTGGTCGCACAAGGCTGAAAGCGAGCCCCTCCGTTCTCCTGTGACCCCCGGACCCTGCCCGGAGCAGGGGCCCTTTCCCTCACTGATGCTTGCCGACCCTGCACCCCGGGCCGGCCCCCTGTCTTGTTTGAGCTCAGCAGTCGGCGTCCTGGGACTTTGCCCCCAGGTGGGGTGGGGGCCCACAGGCCCATGCGTCTCCCTCCTGCCAGCTCAGCCCGGCTGGGGAGGGGGTGCTGGGGGACGAGCACTCTGAGACCTGCCTGCCTGCTAGCCCCAGGGGTGGAAGACTTTCACCCTCCAGAAAGTTCCTCCTGTTGCTTTGTCGGCCCTGTAGCCTGTCCCTGTCCCCCCATAGCTGTCCCTCAAACTCCAGGGCAAGCTTCTCACCAGTGTAACCCTCCTGGGGGGCTACTCTGCCCTAGGGGACCCCAGGTGCTGACTTTGGGCCCCTCACTCCAGTGCAAATGCCTGCTGTGCCTTCACGTGGTTAGGACTGGGGGATCTGAGCCCGAGCCAGGACCCTAGTTTGCCCCTCACTGGCTGCAAGGCCTCGGGGCCCCCTCAATCTCTCCATGCCTTGGTGTTCTCCTCTGCAGAACGGGGCTTTGGAGAAGGTCACCCCATGGGGTGGGGACGGCGCAAAACACACACGTCCATCGTTCCGTGGGAAGGTCCTTGTCAACGGGGGTCGTGGGGCACCCCCTTCCTGGCAGCCACAGGCCAAAGCACCCCAAGGGTGAGGCCTGGCTCCGCCCCTCCAGGGGAGCCCCCTGCTGCCCATGGCACCCCAAGGGAGCCCCCATTTGGCCCCTCCAGTCCTCTCCCAGGGAACCTCAGACTCCAGGAGGGCCGGTGGCCTGTCATTCCTTGGGGCCCCCCAGTCTGGGCTGGGTGCTGCTCATGGGGGGCTGCCACCGGGCGCTGAATCGGCTCCCCCTGGGAGAGTTGTTGAGCCCGAGTGGGAAAGTGTTTTAAAAAAGGGAAAACGCATGTGTGCTGGGACGAGAGAGGGAGAGGATCAGAGGAGCTGAGGGAAAGAAGCAGAGAAAACCTGCCTACATCCCCCCAGGCGGCGGGGTTCCCCCGACCGGAGCCAGCCATATTTTGCTGACCCCGAGAGGTGGCCGCGGGCCCCCCGGGCTACCTGCTGTCCCCGGCCCCAAGGAGCTGAGCCTGCCTTCGAGGGCGAGCCCCAGGGCCAGGGCTCAGTGGGACACCCCAACCCTCCCAACGAAATAACTTCTGGGACTTTCGCCGATGCCCCCCCCTTTCCTTTTCCTTTCTTTGCCTTCACCCCTTCACCTGCAGCCATCAGGCCCCCTCCCGCCCCCAGGACACAGGGGCCCTCTCCCCTGCAGAGCTGCCGCCTTCTGTGAGGGGTGGGCCGAGGCCAACAGGCTCCTGCAGAGGGGGGCTGGGCACCTCTGGAGCCTTTCCCCCACAGGGCCCGGCCGGATCTGCAGTGCACCCCCTTCCCGAGGTCACCCATGATGAAATGGGCCGGGCCATGAGGAGGCCAGGGCTTCTGGGAGCTGTCCTGGGCCGGAGGGGACAGAGCTGGTTTGCAAGGGGGGACACCCGGGGAGGGGAAGTGGAGGGAGCTTCCTGCTGCCACCCCAAAGTCTCTGGGGTCTCAGATACGCCTCGGCTGTGGCATCCGTGGATGGGATGGGGGTGCACAGGCCGCGGCCTTGAAAGCCAGTGGTGTGGGGGCTGCAGCCCGCTGGGAGCCACCCCGGCTGCACCTTCCGGGGTCGTGGCTCCCTCTGGGGATAGTGGGCTTGTCGGGCCAACCTGGGGGGTCAGGCCCAGCTGGGGGCTCCCACAGAACAGGGGCTGCCAGTGGCTCCCCCATGGGCGCCCGTTGCCACGGAGGGGTCACTTTCCAGGCCTGAGGCTGAGTTGCAAACAGCCGGCAGGGTGGCTCCCCAGCACCCCAGGGTTCTGTGCCCCAGTCCCCCGGCCCCTCCCATTGCCCCTTCAGTGCCGACTCCCCCCAAATCCCACATGACAGCAGCCCAGATAGGCTGTTGCATGACAGGACCCAGATGTGGGTAGTTGTCCCCACGGTCACCTGCCAGGGGGGGTCTTGGGAACAGACAGGGGCCCCTGCCTTGGGGGCCAGGCTAAGCCCTTCCCACCTCCCCCCCCACCCTGGTGGGGCCACCAGTCACGAGGGGCAGGCTGTGCAAAGGCGACAGGAGGCCCTGCTGCCCGCGACCGGCCTTGACCCCCGGCTGCCCCCCGGGAGAACAGCCTCCTTATCTGGCTGCTCCCCGTGAACTGCAAACAGCCACGTGCTCCCCGGAGCCCCTCTTGGCACACATGCCCTCTGCCCCCTCGTCCGGGCCTGAGGCTGTTCACCCACATCAGGTGGTGGGGTGACCAAAGGCTGGGGGGCCTCTGGGCGGGCGACGGGGGCGAGGGGAGGGGCAGCAGGAGCAGGGGTCCCTCCTGAGGCAGAGGGACAGCAGGCGCACAGGGAGAGGTCTGGGCCCAGGGCCAGGACTGGGGGTCAGCGCTGGAAAGGGCTGTGGGGAGGGGGAGACACGACAGAAAGGGGGGTGCTAAGGTGGGTCAGATTGGGGTGGTGACAGCTGGAAGGGAACCTCCTGGACACCCCCGAGGGTCCCCCATCATCCTGCTTCATCACCCTCCCTCCCCCGGCCCCTCCCTTACCCCTCCCCCGAGCCCCCTCTTTGGTGAGGTTCCCCCAAGGACTTCTTTTTCCCTCCTTCCTTCCATCCCTCTCCATTTCATTTCCCGTTTGTTTCTCCCTATATTCCCCAATTCCGGTGGCTTTCTTCTCTGTCCCATCCTTCTCACCCCAAATCCCCCCAAGTGTGGTCCCACCCTCCTAGGCTCTGGATGTTGCTCACAGGAAGATGGAGGGTGATGAGTGTGGGGCTCACGATGGAAGTCAAAGTGAGGGGCAGCCAGGTCCCCTCGCCCGCCCCTGTGCCCCACACCTCCCACGTCCCTCCTGCTGGGCCTGGCAACCCCACCAATCACGGACTCTGTGGGGTTCCCTCCCGGCACAGGAGGGCCCGCCTCCATGGGCACCCCACCGTCTGGGCACCCCAAGGTGTTTGCCTTCCCCTTGGGGACCCGTTGGTGGCCTCAACTGTGGGCCGGACCCCCCACCAGCCAGGCCGTTTCCACTGGGCCCCAGAATCTCCCCAGGAAAGGGGCAGGGAGCTGAGGGCAGCACAGACTTGACAGCAAAGCCCCAGGCAGGCAGGTCTGCTGGCAGCCAGGGATGGGGGTGCAGAGAGGAAAGGGGGGCCGGGGAGAAGGAGCCCAGGCTTTGCTGGGCGTCGCCTGAGAGCCCCCGGCAGCGTCCTCTGCCCTCGGGCCAGCACTGCCCTGGACGCAGACTCGAGGGCCACGGGGAGCTGGAGGGAAAATTCTGCCTCCTCGCGACGTCAGAGCTCCGGCCTCAGACTCCTCCGGGCCCTGGGGTCCCAGCAGACACGGGCTCGTCTCGGGGGCCACTGTCGTGAGAAAGCCTGGGCCCCCCACTTTCCCTCCTGGCTGCAGAGGGCGGGCCGGGCCCCTGGGGAGGCAAGCTGGGCCCAAGGGAGTGGGGGTGCCCGGGCCGCCCAGGAGCCACCCCGAGGCCCTGGCAGGAAACTATGTGCTCTGAGCTGGGCCCCCACTTCTGCCGCCACCCACCCCACCCCACGGCCAGTGGCCGGCAAGCCCAGGGCAGCAGCCAGGCAGAGCTCAGGGGGTCTGTGCGGCACCCACTGGAGCCCGGGGAGCTCAGCCTGGGAGGGCCGAGGCCTTCATGGCCGGGGCAGGTAGGGGCCACGGCGCCCCACGCGCTCTGCTGCCGGGAACCCAGGGGCAGAAGGCGGGGCTGGGCCGGCTCCCCCAGACAGTGGGCCAGTGTCCGGCAGAGGGGGCACGGGCCGGGGGGGCAGCCGTGGACACTGTGGCTCTGAGGGCTCGCGGGCTGGGGGCCACCCGCCCAGCGTCCCGCTCCATAAACCGCGGCCCGACGGGAGGCGCAGCCCGGCCGCTCGTGGCTGTTGACTGGGCTGAGGTCACCGGCGGCCCGTGCGCTCCACTGCATTCCGGGGGCGCCGCACGCCCGGGCCACACCCAGTGCCACCTGAGTAAACCCGGCCTCGCTCAGCGCCTCGGGGAGCCCCGCTCCCCCCAGCCCTGCAAGGGGAGGGGGACAGCAGGAGGGGCCAGGGCCTGCCTTGCCCCCAGACAGGGAGACCCCAAGTCCCCGACCCGCAGCACCCTTTAAACCCACAGCCACTGCCCCATCCTCTGCAGCTCCCCAGGGCTGCAGCCTAGGCCGCAGCGTCTTCCGTCTGTGCAGTTTGCACCCCAGGAGCTTGGGCCCCCGAGAAGTGTCCATTGTCCCGGGCCTCCAGCCCTGCCCAGCCCAGCTCCATCCACTCAGCAGGCGCCTGGCACTGACCCCCAAGCGTCCCCTGGGCGCCCCGCTCTGCCGAGGGCCGTCCCTCTCCCAGGCGCCTGGCGCCAACGTCCATCACCGCTCCAAGATCCAGGGACCCACGCATTCCACTCCCTGCCCCCACCCCTGAGGTGCTCCCGCCCCCACTGCCCCAAGCCCCTCGGGGACGCCCTCTCTCTCCCCAGTCGAGGGTAAACTCTTTGGTGTGGCTGGCCTCCCCCGCCCCACATCGCCCTGCACCCCTCTTCTGGCCTCTCTCCTTGGTGTCCCCCCAAGGGCCTGCCCACCCTGGGGTCTCCCCGGCCCACAGGGCCTGGCACAGTCCTCCGCGCGGGGGCCCAGCCGACGGAGGAGGAGCCCAGACCCTCGCTGCCCCCGTGGGTGCAGCTGCCCGGGTGTGTCGCCCCAGGTGTCTGGTGATGGAGAGCGGGCCCGGAGCAGGGGAGCACAGCGTCTGCTTTATTTGCCAGCGTGGTGTTGACAGGGAGCTTGGAGGCGCTTCCTGGAAATGGCTGGGGGGTGGGTGGGAGCCGAGAGGCAGGCCCCTTCCCAGCAAGCGGGGCCGCGGGCCGTTCCAGGAAGCCCCCGCGGGTCCCCTCCGCCCTGGAGAAGGGCCAGCGGGGCCGCGGGCAGGCGGGAGGAGCTCCAGGAGCCACGGGCAGGAGGCAAGGGAGGAGAGGGCGGTGGGGGACGAGGAGACGGGGTCGCAGGGCTGGGAGCCCTAGGGGGACCAGGGTTGACCAGGCCGCCTTCCAGAAACTTCTGCCCTCCTTTGGGGAGTCACATGCTCTCTGCTAGGCCCTGTCAGGTATGGTGATCCAGCGTGGACACCCGGAGAGGACAGTAGGCTGGGCCTGTCCACTGGAAAACGTGCTCCTGGGCCCTTGAATGCCTGCTTGAAAGCAAACCCCAAGCAGGCATGCTCAGGCATCTAGCTGCAGGGACGTGGGCACCCCGGGGCCAGGGCCACCCAGATCATTCACACGCACAAGTGCAGGCCCACAGACACACACTAACACGCGCGTGCCCAGGCCAAGGACCCACTGACTCGTGCGTGCGCAGGCCAAGGACACACACCTGGACCTCCCTGGGGCAGTTGGCTAGAGGCCCTTGGCACTTCTGGGCGCGGCCGTGGGCCTGCCCTGCCCAGAGGCTGCCCTGTGCTCCCCGGGGTGGGCTCGGGGAGCAGCTCATGCCGGGCCAGGAGCCCACGCTTTCCCCTACTCACCCCTGGCTTCCTGGGTACGGAGAGCCTGGAGTGGAACCATCCGCGTTCCAGCAAACACGGCTCCACGTGGCCCCCCGCAGGGTGACGCGGGCAGAGGGAGCACCAAGGACTGCCTGCAGTTCCCACGCTGCCCAGCCGGGCCCTGCTTTCTGTTTGAAACGGGGCAAAGTCTTCTGCGTTCGGGAGAAGATTCCAGAGAGGTGCCCCCCGGCCCTGGCTCAGTCTGTTGCTCTTATCACCGTGGCCCACCTGGGAGTCCCATGCCCGCCAGGTCCCCCGCCCGGAGAAGCCTCATTTTCCCGAGCACCCCAGCTCTGCAGCCCTCCAGCAGAGACGGGTGTTTATAATAAAGCCGTTTACAGCCCCAGCCGTGGCCTAATGGGTAGGCCTCTTGGTCCTGCCTGCCAAGCCCACCTGGGGAGTCACCTGGCCGGCCAGGGAGACGGACTCGGCTTGGCTTGCGGAGCGTGGCCCAGGCCGGTCTTTGAAGGACACCCTCGGGCTGGTGCGAGGTGCTCGGAGAGCCTGGGAGAGGCCCCGGATCTGAGGCTCCCGGGAAAGCAGACCTGGGGGTCCTGACATGGTCCCAGCCTCTGCACCAAAAGTCCCACTTCCCAGCAACCCATGGGTGGGGGATACCGGATCCAGGCCAAGACGACAGCAGAGAACCCGTGGAGAGGTGGGCATGGGGACAGGACCCCTGTGTGGGCCCGGGGTCGAGCAGGCAAGGCCCACGAGGCCCAGGGACGTGGGGAGCGGACCCCAGACCAGCCGGGCAGGGCAGGGACGTCCTCCCTCGCTGGTCGCTGTCATTTGGGCGTTTCCCCAACGGCTCTGAGCAGTGGGAGGGGGGCAGGACGGGCCTGGGAAACAGAAGGGGCCACGGAACCCTGTTATTTGCAAAGTGCTGCTCCCTGTACAGACATGTGCCGGGGTGCCTGAGCTGGAGGCCTGATGGGGCCTCCGAGGGAAGACCCCAAACCCACATGGGGGGCTGCACCCCAGGAGCAGACCGAAGGCCATCCCCCCCCTCAACGCGGCCCAGGGCTTCAGCAGCTGACCCCCCATGGAAGCCTCCTGCCCCCGTGCCCCTCCCCTTCAGCGCCTCCTCGTGCTGCCCTCGGGCACTGTGTCCCCTGTCTGTCTGTCTGTCTCCCCTCCCCCACGGGAGTGCCGGAGTGGGCTGGGGAGGGGAGATCTCTGCAGATCTGGACCCCAGACCCAAGGAGAGTGCTGTGCCCTGGGCAGCGTGCTCCACCCCACACTGGGACACAGGGACAGATGGGGCAGGGGCTGCGTTTCAAGCCCACTGCCCGCAGGACGATTCTGCGGTCATAGCCTATTTTGACTCCCTCTAGCCCAGGGACTTTAGGGGTCCGAGGCCATCATCTGGGGGCTCCCGAGGCCTAGAAGTGTCATGCCAGACAGTCGGGGGGAGCAGGACCAAGTTCAGAGGGATTTCGGGGTGCCAGGCCTCTCTCTCCTTGCCAAGGATGTCATTGCCGTTGCCAGCCCCTGCCTTGCCCCACAGGGTCCCCTGGCCCCACACAGGTGTCTGCTGTCCCCCCTTGGCCCACCCTGGTCTGCAGGCCCCAGCCTGCCTCCCTCCCTCGTGTCACCCCCTCCCCACACCCCTCCCCGCCGTGATTGCGGCGCAGCCCCAGGCGCGAGCCCCTCCCCCAGGTAAGCAGCTCGGATTCCAAGTCCCTGAGACGAGTTGCTGTGACTGTGTTTATTGAATGTGTCCGGGGCTTCTGCAGAAGTCCCGGTGAGGAGGGGCACAGAGCGAGAAGTGAAATGGAATGTTTCGGGGTTTGGCTCCGATGGTGAGGAGCTTCCAGACCAGGCAAGGGCCGGGCGGGGCCCCACGCACACCTGCCGCCCGGGCGCCCCGAGGTGGAGCAGGTTGGGCGCCGGCGGCACAGCCCAGAGGGGCTGCACACTCAGCCGCTCACACACTCACACGGGGAGACTCGAGGCCGCTTCCAGGACCCCAAACCAGTGCAAACGACTTAGTGCAAATTGAGTTGGGGGAAGAGTGGGGGACAGAGTCCTGGATACGTCGAGTCTCCCATGCATAGAAAAGAGAGGAAAAGAGAGAAGCAGAGAGAGGAGGAAAGGAGGAAGAAGAGGAGAGCGGGAGGGCCACGTGGGGTCACCCCGGCTGGGGGAGTGCCAGCTCCGGGGTGGCAGGAGCTCGGTGTGCTCTCCTGCCCAGGGCAAGGGTGGCCACGAGGATGGTGTCGCCGCTGGGGTGGTGCCGCGGCTGCTGCTGGCGCTGGTGGTGCTGCCATCGTTGGGTTGGGGGCTCATTCCTTTGTCTTAACCTGCAAACCAGCGACATGTGAGTGAGGGGCTGGGGGAGCACAGGGGTGCGGGGCGGGGGCTGCCACACCCACCTGGGAGCCGGTCCCTGAGAGCAGTGTTTCCTGAATGCAGCATTGTCCTGTTCAGAGCTAGACGGACTTGAAGAAGTCCCCGAGTCCAGGGCCCAGGCGTGAGCTGGGCAGCACCATTTCTGGGGGTGGGAGAGAGTGAGGCCCCACCCGGCCCACACCCCAGAGCTCCTCCCCGCAGGCCGCCTCCACTCACCATCTTGAGGGTTTTTGGGGGTCCAAAGAGCACCGTGATGTGCCGACTCCTTCGGGAAAGTTGAGGAACGAGCTGCAGCATACCCCACAACGCCAGTCCAGAATGTTCTAGAGACCGGGAGATGGGTGGGGGGAGAATGAAGCGACGGAGGGGCTGCCCGACAAGGCCCTGTACTTGCAGGGGGACATACCTGCCAGGAAGGACGGGCGGCTGGCCCCGTCCCCGTCTCACCGGACCATGTCATGTCCTGCTCAGCCCGCCGCCAACCAGACGCCCGGGCCCTCCGTGGCTGGCTGCCGCATCCACCCGCTGGAGACCTGGCTGTGGGCAGAGTGGACAGGGCGCTGGCGGGGCGGGCAAGGCCAGGCCAGGCTGGGGGGCCGGGGACCAGCGGCCACACACTCACCCTCGTCTCCAGCCTGCGCGCAGAGGGCACCGATCCCTGCTCCGTCGCCGCCCGCCTTGGCCCACCTTGGCCGCGGGCTCCGGAGGCCAGTGCCCCCCGCCCCTCCCAGCCCCTGCCCTGCCCCGACCCCCGCTCTCAGAGCCTCAGTCACGCCGCCCCTCCCGCCCCGCCTAGTCTGGTCTCGCTGGTGCCCTTGGCTCCCCTGTGTGCTGTGCTGTCTGCCATGACAGTCCCGGGGGCTGGGCGGGGAGAGCATACAGTGTCGCCAAGCCCACTGTCGGCCCTCCCCGCGCCAACCCCTGGGCCGCAGTGCCGCGTGGGGACGGCGCGCCCGCTGGCCAGGCCCGCTGCAGCCTCCCCGCTGCGAAAATCGCTCGGGGCCCCTGGCGCCCACGGCCGCCCACTCCCCCCTGCTGTTGCCCCTCGGGGTCGCCCCCTGCACTGCGCCCTCTCTCCCGCTCTCCAGCCCTCAGACGCCCCTGGCGGGGCCGCTCCTGTACCTGCCACTTGAAATGAACACGGTGGGTGATGCGTGGCGGCTGGGGACCCCTCCCTGTCCCCGCCTCGTCCCTATCCGGCCTGGCCTGCTCCCGCGCCTGCTGGGCCCACGTGCCACTGCCCTGGGGGCAGCAGCCTGCCTGGTCCCAGCCGTCTCCTGCTGGACACTCTAGCAATGCCCCTTCCACCCGGGATGGGCCCAGGGCCCCCCCGGCCTGCACTCTCTCGACTCCCCCCGAGGTGTCACCCGTGCCGCGCGCTCTGCCTCCTTGTGCCGACGCCCTGCCGGGAGGCCAGCCGCTCCCCCTCGCCGGCCCTCGGTCCGCTCATCTTCCCTCTGGCAGAAGAGCAGCGAAGCGAGGACCAAGGAGGGCCCCAGAGCACTCGCCCGGCCCAGCCCGGTGGGCGCCACGGCCACCTCTGCCAGGCCCACCCGCAACGCCCCTCGCCACGTCCCTGTCCGACCAGCCGCCACGCCCGGAATCCAAAACCAACCGGGATGAGTGTCTGGCTCCCCCCTCATCACGCCCACCCCAGCTCGGGCCCCTTTGCAAGCTGCACCGTGCCCCCAGCCCACTGCCCCCCGGCCCGAGCCAGCCCCTCTAGTCTTGATCCGCTCCTGCCAGACTGTGGATTTCCAAGGTGCTCCTTGGCCCACCCCACACCTCCCCAGATCCCCTGCGCCCCATCTTCCCCTGGTTGCCCCCGAGTGCTCTGAGCTTCCCTGGTTACCCCTCGGCTCCCCCGCTTCCCCAGTTGCCCCCACCCATCCCCCCGCCCGCACCCTCCCTGCCCTGCTCTCCGGCCTTAGCCCGGGCTTTTTCTAACGGGGCTGGCTCCGCCCAGAGCCCCGGCCCCCATCCCACTGGCCAATCAGCGCAGGCCCATCCCGGGGGGCCCTGCCGGCCCCGCCCCTGCGGGGGCGCCTCCCGCGCCCTCTCACCCAGAACTCTCCAGAGACTCGCCTCCCCCTCCCCGCTTCTGGCATCCGTTAGACAGCCTGGCATTGTCCCCGCACGTCCCCCTTGGCGTGCCCCGCTCCCTGCCCCCACCGTGGATGTGGGGCTGGCGGGGGTGGGGTGGGGGTGGGGGTACTGCGCTCAGGGACACAGAGCCACCTCATGACCCACGGTTGAGACTGCACGTCGTGCCCGGGGGCCCTGGCGCCAAGGGGGCCAAGTACACAGGGTGAGGGTGAGGGCGAAGGGCTTGGTCGGGTCTATCCATGGTCCAGGCACCCCTGGGGGCTGCAGGGTTCTGTCCCGGGACCACCCCTCGGTGGTCCTGGCCCGGGCATCCGCAGGACAGAACCCCTGCCAATTGGAGCGCCCCTCGCCAACACTTCCCCTCCAGTCTGGATGCCCGGCTGCCGTGGCTGTGCTCCTGGCTCCCGGCGCGGACTTTGCTGGGGGCAGTGGCAGTGCCTAGCCATGGGCTCAGCCCCACCGACGGCTCTGCGCCCCCAGCCAGATCCACGGTCCGCAGGGTTTGCCCGCGGCTCCAGGCGTTGGGACCCGGGGGAGGGGGGAGGCAGCACCAGGCGAGCTCAGATTCAGCCTGCGGTCGAGAACCCGCCATCCGGGGCCAGACCCCTCCCAGGGTCTGTGGGGAGATCACGGGATGAGGTGTGCCCCGGAAGACCCTCGGCTCCCGCAGACCCTACTGTGAACGCCTAGGGTGCTCGGCCACTGAGGACTCGTCCCCAGCTTTGGTGGTGGGCGGTCCTCCAGCTCTTGCTGTGGGTGAACCCCAGACTTTGCTGTGGAGAAATCACAGTCTCATACATGGACAGACCCTGGAGTTTGCTAGGCGCCGAACACCGGCGCGGACTCGGGGCCGGGATGTGTGAACCTGGGCTGCCGCCTTGCGGCCACGCTGGGTCTCCGCACCCAAGTCCACGAGCAAACGCCGCACAGCCCGGATAGGAGCCGGGATCACGGGTCAGTGCCCGAGACTGAGGGGGGAGCCCCCAGCGATCCTCATACACCCAGAACCCTGTGCCCACTGGAGGCACAAGGGAAGGGGCTCCCTCTGGAGCCTGGGCCCGTCCCCTGCCCCCCTTCATATTCACAGCCAGAGCTGGACACCAGAGAGCAGGAACCCGGGGAGCAGTGAAGGGAAATGGACCCCGGCGGGTGCAGAGCCGCTAGCCCGCAGGGCTCCCCAGGCACGTCCCCCAGCCTCGCCCAGCTCCTTAGCATCCAAATACCGAGTTGAATGGAGATGGTAATTAGCTGCCTGGCCTGAGGGGCTCCCCGTGTGCCGAGCAGGCAGCGCTGGGCTCACTAAAAGCCCCGGAGTTTGAGGGGGCTGCCACTGCGGTGGGTGCACAGGGCTGGGGTGGAAGTCTGAGGTTTGGGGGACCATTGCCTGGTGGTGTAACCAGAGTCCCTGTGGCTGGAGGCCGCCTCCCCGCCTCCCTCCCCAGGCAGTGAAGCAGGCTCAGGTGTCTCCCGCCTCCTGGAGACCCCCGTGGACCACTGCAGCGCCTGGACCCGGGACGATGCCGCGGGCGGACCCCCGGCACGGCCTTGAGGCCAGAATGTGTGAACCTGAGCTGCCGCCTTGCGGCCATGCCCGTCACCACACCCAAGTGCACACAGAAGTGTTACAGAGCCCTGGGCAGGAGCTGGGATCACGGGTCAGAGCCCAGGACCAAGGGGGGATGAGCCCCAGGGATCCTGCTGCACCCAGAGCCCTGTGCCACTAGAGGCCTGAGGGAAGGGGCTCCCTCTGGAGCCTGGGCCCGTCCCCTGCCCCCCTTCATATTCACAACCAGAGCTGGACGCCAGAGAGCAGGAACCCGGGGAGCAGTGAAGGGAAATGGACCGGGGGGCCACAGAGCCACTACCCCGCAGGGCTCCACAGCACTCTGGGTCCCACAGCAATGCTGTAACTGCCCGTCCCACTGGGGTGACTGCGCTCTCAGGAGCAGGGGCAGGCCACGCCCCCTCCTTAGCATCCAAACCCCGAGTTGAATGGGGATGTTAATTAGCTGCCCGGCCTGAGGGGCTCTGTGTGTGCCGAGCAGGCAGTGCTGGGTTCACTAAAAGCCCTGGGGTTTGGGGGGGCTGCCACTGCGGTGAGTGCACAGGGCTGGGGTGGGAAGTCTAAAGTTTGGGGGACACGTGCCCTAATTCCATTGCCTGGGGTTGTGGCCCGGTCCCCACCACACATTGAGGGCTCCCTGGCTGGGAACTGCCTCCCCACCTCCCTCCCCAGTGGCCTGGGTAGGCTCAGGGGAGCGTCCCACCTCCTGAGACCCCCATGGACCACTGCGGCACCTGCGCGGACCCGGGACGTTGCCACGGGTGGACCCTGCACAGACTCAGGGCCGGGATGTGTGGGCCTGGGCTGCCGCCTCGCGGCCAAGCTGCGTCTCTACACCCAGATCCACGAGCAAACACCGCAGAGCTGTGGGCGGGTGCCAGGATCGCAAGTCGCTGCCCGGGACTGAGGGGACAGATCCCAGGGGTCCTCCTGTGCCTGCAGCCCTCTACCGGCCAGAGGTTCCCGCTAACTCTGCCGCCCTGTCCCTGGGCTCCCCATAATAGTCTCCCCCAGAGCTGGGACCCTGGAGGGTGGTGTAGGAGAATGGACTACACAATTTGGAGTAGTGGGGGTATTAGCTGCCTGGCCTGAGGGGCCCCCCGTGTGCCGAGCAGGAAGCCCTGTGCTCGCTAAAACCCCAGGGTTTGGGGGGCTACCACTGCAGTGGATGCACAGGGCTGGGGTTGGTCTAAGGTTTGTGGGACATGTGCCCTGATCCCATTGCCTGGGAGTCTGAGCAGGGACCCCATGGCTGGGTGCTGCCTCCACGCCTCCCTCCCCAGCAGCCCGTGTAGGCTCAGGTGGGTCTCCCGCCTCCTGGCGACCCCCGTGGACCACTGCGGCGCCTGCGCAGACCCGGGACGGTGCCGCGGGCGGACCCCTGGCGCGGCCTCGGGGTTGGGATGTGTGGGCCTGGGCTGCCACCTCGCGGCCACGCCGGGTCTCTACACCAAGTGCACATGTAAGGGCCACACAGCCCCAGGTGGGAGCCGGGGTCATGGGTCAGTGTCTGGGACTGAGGGAGGTGCCCCCAGGGATCCTCCTGGGCCCAGAGCCCTGTGCTCGCTAGAGGCAGGAACCCGGGGAGCAGTGTATGGAAATAGACCCGAGAGCTGCTGATCCACAGGGATCCCCAGCCCACGTGGTCCCCCAACCACGCCCCCCTCCTTAGCATCCAAACACTCAGGTTAAATGGAGATGCTAATTAACTGCCTGGCCTGAGGGGCTCCCCGTGTGCCGAGCAGGCAGCTCTGGACTCACTAAAAGCCCCGGGGTGGGTGCACAGGGCTGGGGTGGAAGTCTTAGTTTTGGGGGACATGTGCCCTGATCTTACTGCCTGGGAGCGTGACCAGGGTCCCCGTGGCGTGGGCTGCCTCACAGCTTCCCTCCCCAGTGGCCCAGGTAGGCTCTGGTGAGTGTCCCACCTCCTGAGATCCCCCATGGACCACTGCGGCGCCTGTGCGGACCCGGGATGTTGCTGTGGGCGGACCCCTGCACGGACTCGGGCCAGGAAGTGTGGGCCTGGGCTGCCGCCTCGCGGCCACGCCGGCTCTCCGCACCCAAGTCCTGAGGCAAGGGCCGCACAGCCCTGGGCAGGAGCCGGGATCACGGGTCAGTGCCGGACCGAGGGGGTTGCCCCAGGGACCCTGCTGCACCCAGAGCCCTGGGCACGCTGGAGGCCTGAGAAGGGCCTCCCTCTGGAGCCCGGTCCCCGCTCCCTGACCCCCCTTCTTTTCCATCCCCAGAACATGGGGGACTCCCTGATGCTCCAAGTATTCTCTCCTCTCCCTAACTCCCGTCCCCGTACCAGGCTGTGACCCGACTCTGCTGTCTCTACTTCAGACTCCCAGCGGCATGTGGGCACCTGGGCCAACTCTGGGGCTCCCACCTGCAAAACGTCCCTCCGACCGCAGGACCCCAAGCGCGGGACCCCAGAGCCTAGGAGGGCTGGCTGGGTGCTTCCTGCAGGTCCTGCCGGGAGGGCGGAGCTGTGTGCAGGATGAGAGCGCACCCAGCCCCAGGGCCGCTTTCAATGCTAATGGCAGAATTTGCATCCGAATCCAACCGAAACCGGAGTGGAAAGCAGTGGTGGCTTTTGCTTGGTCTCCGCAGCTGTGTGTGGTCTTGCTGGGTGTGTGCTGGCCGCGGTGGCAGTGCTGGCTGGAGGTGGTGACCTCCAGGGAGGTGCCAAGGGCGCTGGGCCGGTGGGCCAGGCTGTGGGGGCTGGTCCTGTGACACCCCTGCCACGTGCCTTGGTCCTCTCTGCCCTGGGGCGTCTCTACCTTGGGCTTTGCTGTGCTTGGTTTGACCGTCACCCTGTCACCCTTCACCTGGCTCCTGCCTCTGCTGGGAGTAAGATGGGGTCTGAGCCTTGCTGGCCTGGCCTTCTCGAAACCCTCCTGCCAGCTCTGTCATTTGCTGTCACTTGACACTGGGCCTTCCAGCGCTGCCTCCTGGCAGCTGTGCCGAGGGCGCCCAGACCCGGCTGCGGCGTCCAGGACGGAAGGACAGGGGCCTGGCCAACGACCACTAGCGTTCCTGGGGACTTGCACCCAGCACCCTTTGGGCGCTTGGCAGTACTGTCCCTTTGCAAGGCCCAGCCGCCGCGGGCTGCAGGAGCGCAGGTGAGCGCTTCCCGGAAGGAGAGGCGCGGCTGTGGCGCTGGGCCGGGGCCACCAGGAGGCCGGAAGGGGAGCCTGAGCCGCGGGAGGGTGGGGGTGGGTAGGAAGGAGGTGATGGGGACCCAGCGGCAGACCGCCGGCAGTGCCCTGGAGGGTCGTGGAAGCCCAGATCTGGCTGCGCCTGCCCCCATCCTGTGTCCCCGCTCGCCCGGCCTGAGGAGACGAGGGGAGACGGGGACCAGCTCGTTCCGCACCTCTGCTTCGCCACGCCCCCCGCGCCCCGGTCCTAAGCCCCCGCCGCGGCCTCCCCCGGTCCCTCCTTCTCAGGAACCTGTACTGTCCTCATCACTCTGTCCTCACCCTCCCCGTGGCTCAGCGACAGGGATGCACCGCTCCCACCCAGAGAGCTGAGCGCCCCTCCCGCCCGCTGCCTGCGTCGGGACCAAGCCCCCCACACCAGCCAGCCACCCTCACAGACTCGGAACCAGGACCAGCCTCCACCTGGTGCCAGCTTCAACCCAGTTGCCAGCCTCCCACCCGGGAATCAGCCTGTTCTCGCTCATGACCTGCCCATGATGCAGAAACAAGTGAGGTGTCGCCATGCGGGGGGTGTCACCAGCCTGAGGGAAGAAGGGGGGCTGGTGCCTGTGACACGAGGAGCTGGGGCTCCTCATGCTGTGCGACGGAAGCCTGATCCTGGGGAGTGCTGCTCGCTGGGTATGGGGCTTCTCCAAGGGTGACATATGTTCTGGAAGGAGAAAGTGGGGCTCGCACAGCTCCGTGGATACCCTAAAAGCCGTCAAAGCGTACACTTCCAGTGGGCAAATGGCAGGGTATGTGATTTTTATCTCGAACAAGCTGCTACCCAAAGCAAAGCCACACGATGGTTCCCTTGATCACAATTCACAGTGTTTGGCAGAGGGGTCTGTGCTGATTTGGATGTATTATGTCCCCCAAGGCTCCGTGTTCTTTGATACAATCGTGTGGGGGCAGATGAATTACCATTAAGCTGGAACCTTTGGATTAGGTTGTTTCCACGGACATGTGACCCACCAAAATGTAAGCAATAACTCTGGTTAGATAATTTCCATGGAGGTGTGGCCCTGCCCATTCAGTGTGGGCCTTGATGGGTTCACTGGAGTCTAATAAAGGGGCTCACAAACAGAAGAATCTCAGAGCTGCAGCTGAGAGACACATTGTGAAGACGGCCGTTGGAAGCTGACACTGATATTTTGGAGAAAGCCATTTTGAAACACCACCTGGGAGCAAGACACCAGCCTCGTGCCTTCCCAGCTAACAGAGGTTTTCCGGACACCACTGGCCATCCTCCAGCGAAGGTACCCGATCGCTGATGTGTTACCTTGGACACTTTATGGCCTTAAGACTGTAACTCTGTAACCAAACAAACTCCTTTAATAAAAGCCAACCCATTTCTGGTGTTTTGCATTCTGACAGCTTTAGCAAACCAGAAGAGGGTCCCTGGCCAGCCCCGCGGCCACCCGGCCCTCTCTCTGGGCCCAGCCGTCTCCATCTGCCTTCCTCCCCCACGGACCCCAGCTCTCGGTGGGCCCAGAGGCCAGGCCCTCAAGATCCGCGCCCACCTCCTCCACCCCCAGGGTACACAGCACCCTGGGGCCCGGCCGACAAAAGCCCACGAAAGGCCCTGTCACAGTGAGGGAGCCGCGGGGGCCTCGCCTCGGTCCCCAGGCCCCCCCAGGCCGACAGGCACAGCGGAAGCTCTCAGCTCACTGCACACCCACCCACCTGCCCATGCGGGTGTCAGGGCCATTTGTCCAGGTGACCCCCAAATGCCTCCCTGGTGCCCCAGCTCCCTGCCGTGTCGCGCGTCATTAGACAACACTCTCCACTCGGGCGGCTGTCCCCATCCTGCTGCCCCCTCGGCCCAGGCTGGACCTTGGGGCCTGGGGTTTTCCCCAGCCGGCCCATCTCCCCGGCCTCTCCCTCTCTCCAAGCCACGCTCAACCGAATGTACCTGCCCTCCTCGAGCACCGATGGGTGCTGACTTAGTGCGCCAGGGTGGCCGTGACTGACGACCACAAACCCACCCTAGGACAACAGGAGCTTGTCGCCTCCCAGCCCAGCAGTCTGAAGTTGGGTTGCCCCCAGAACCTGCAGGGTCCCAGCGGTGGCTCGTTGGCAGCCCGGGCGTCTCCACCTCATTTGTTACATGGGCCACTCTCCCCTTCCTACAGGGACCCCCAAGGCAAGTGGGGTGAAAAGACCACTTCCTCTACTCTGCCCTCGTCTCAACTAAATACATCTTCAAAGACCCTATTTCCAAGCAGGGCCACTTCACACACTCTCAAGTAAGGGCTTGAGCATGTCTTTTTGGGAAGTGTAAGTCAAATCAACCTGTCTGGCCTCTACCCACCCCCTAAATTCACATTCCTCCCATGTGTAAAACATGTTCACCCCACCCCAATGTGCCCCAACATCTTAACCCATTGTGTCATGAACCTACGTCCCAAATCTCATCTTCAAAATCACCTAAAGCAGGTGTGGACAAGACTGGAGGTGTGACCCAGCCTGGGGCAAACTTCCTGTCCATCCTTGGGCCTGCAAAGCCACAAACCAAGGTGTCTGCTTCCGGAATACAGTGGTGTGGCGGGCACAGCCATTCCCACCCCGGAAGGGAGAACCTGGGAGGAGAAGGTGGGTCACGGGTCCCAAACAAGTCTGAAACCAGCAGGGAAACTTCCATGAGATTCCAAGGCCCGAGGCTCGTCTTCTGTGACCTGAGCACACTCTGCCTCTCCCAGCCCCGTTTCCTGGCTGTCGGGTTTTTCCCAAGTTCTCTCTTTCCCTCTCCTGGGCTCCCTTCTGGGCTCCCCTGCTGCTTCCCTGCCCTCTGGAACCCCCACAGCCTCCACCCTCCTGCCTTAGTTTCCCCACAGGCACCCTGGCCTCCAGCTGCCAGGCTCACTCTCAGATTCCTCTTGGATTCTCCACCTCCCCCGGAATGGGCACGTCCTCCACAACCAGGCCCCGTGCCCAGGACCCCTGGGGACCCCCAGCCTGGGCAAGGCCACCCTTCCCCCAGGCCCCCGCCCCCCGCCGCCCACCCACATGACTTGCCACCATCTCAAAGCTCAATGAGTTTCCAGCCAACACCATTGGACCAGGCCAAGGAGGGGTGGACGGCCTGTCGGCCACAGTCCTGGGCAGCCTCAGGGGCATGCCCCTTCCCCATCTCCACCAGGCTCCCAAGGAAGGTGCTAGAAGACTCTGGGCAGAGGGGGTGTGAGAACGGGCCCTGGGGTTGGGAGGAGTGCCTGCTGTCCAGAAGCCCCATGAGGAGGGGGCTTCAAGCCCCTGGCCACTGGTCAGGCCCGTAGCAGAGGCTCACAAAATGTTTGCTGAATGAATGAATGAACAAATGAGTGGATGCTTAAAGAAGGAAAAGCCTGGGGTCTGGTCTTTGCAGGGCAGAGCTGATGCTGGCCCAGTCCAGTTCCAAGAGGGAACAGGGGCCTCCTTGCTCCAGCCTTGGAGATTGCTCCTGGCTCCTTCTAAAATCATCTGGAAGTTAATTCTTTACAAAACAAATATTTCAGACATCTCAAACACATAGCCCCCCAAAGTGGGAGCCAGAGCAGATGGCCCGGGGACCTGGACGCTGTCCGCACAGCCCACCACCCCAGCCTCCACGGCAGCATCCGTGGGGACGGCCGAGCCCGGCCAGGAAAGTGTCTGAGGCGGGCCAGCCACCTGCCTGGGCCCCCCGCTCCTGGGCCCCGTCCATCATCCTTGGCGGCTCCCGCCCGGACAGGACGTTCCTGAGGCCTGAGGCCACACGTTGGGGAACTGCCGTTGGAAAGGCCAGTGGGAGGCCCGGGGGGCCCCTCGCTGCTGGGCTTTGGCTGCCCCCTCCCTGTCCTCTCTCCCTCCCATCCTGCCCCCTTCTCTGTTTGGGGCTCCCCTTGTTCACCACCCCAGGCCAGGCCAGGGCTGCCCTCTCTGAAACTGACCAGTGGGGTCCCCGGTCTGCCCCCCAGGAGGCCCTGATTCAGGGTTTGCCACTCTCCCCCGGGCTGTCCTGGAGGTCCACAGGCCACGGGTCTCCCCTCTGCCCCCTTCCTGCAGGGCCGGGGGGCAGTCACCTTCTAGCTCTTCCCGTCAGCCTCTTCTCTCTCACCAAGACTGGAAGCTCCACGAGGGTGGGACACGACCTTCCTCCATCCAATCCACCCCCTTCCTCTCTGTCCAAGCCAAGCTGGGGAACCCTACAGTTGAGTGCAGGTATGGGCCCCCAAACCGGGTCGGCCCCTCCAGAGCCAGGGTGCCCTGCTTGGGGGATGGAGATAAGGGCGACTGCAGAGAATAGGGAGGAGGGTGCAGGGGCAGGAGGGGATGTCACGGAGCCAGCAGTCAGATGCACCCCTGGAAGCCCCCAGAGCCTCCCTTCACCCCCTCTTCCCGCGAGCAGGGGCCCCTGGGTCACACAGCTCCCACCCCAGGCTGAGTCAGTGGGGGCACATGGCCTACCTGGGGCGGGAGGAGGCTGATGGTGGCTGGTCTTCTCCCCAGACCCCTGTGCTTTGGGCTGGGCACCCTGGGCTGGCACCTCGGGGCTTGGGGCCTGGTGTGGGTGTGTGTGGACGTCCCCACCCCACTCTGTCGAGAGCCCCGGGATCCACAGCCAGGTGACTCCCAGCACCCAGGGCCCTGGGCAGACACAGGCACCCAGGGCAATGACTCTGGGCGTGTTGGGGGGGCTGCAGCAGCCGTGCAGCTGTACACAAAGCCATGGCGGGGCCTGGGCTCCGAAGCCCCAAGTCTCTGGGGCTCACAGGTGGGTACCCCACCCCACCTCAGAACTCACCCCCAGCCTGAGCCACTGAGTTGTGGGGGCACACGTAGGCACCCGGGCACGGAGATCGCCCAGGGCCCCGGGGCCACGTCTCCAAGGGGAGGGGGCAGAAGACAGTGTGGGCCCGAGGCTGCAGGCTCCCGAGCAGGAGAAGGGGCTCGAGGGCCAGCAGTCAGGGCCCCCATCTCCAGGAGAGCCAGGGTCTGCCCCTGCTCTCACCCCTCATGCTACATCCTTCCAGAAAGAAACGTTTCCCGTTCCAAAGGGCTCCATGGAGGCGGTTTTTCCATCTGGGGTTTTGGAGGAAACTCCTGCCTTAGCTCATTTCCCCCTCCGAGCCCCACGCGGGGACGGTCAGGGGCGCCAGGACGGCTAAGCGTGGCAGGCGGGCCACGGGGAGAGGCTCGGGCCTGGCCGTGCTCTCGGAAACTGGGGAGGCAGCTCCCCAGTTCCTGTCCCTGCCTGGGCGTCCCCACCTGGCCGGGACTGTGAGTCAGGGGTCTGGCCTCCCAGGCGGCCGGTAGGATCCGGGGGGGCCTCCCTGCACGTGCGGCCCCCTCCAGGCCGCTCCCCAGGCCCCCTCCTCACATCCGGGCTCCAGCTCGGCCTCTTCCCACGCCTCGGAATGTGGCCTCCTGGCCAAGGCCCCTCCACCCCCGCCCAGAGCTCCCTCCTGTGCCTCAGCCCCCCTCTAGCGCCCCCCTCGCCTCGGCTCCCAGCCCACACCCCCTCCAGCTCCCCCCTTCACCC
>PVKY010001141.1:0-34885 GCA_004027775.1 Bradypus variegatus | reverse complement strand
GCTCAGCCACAGGGCCCCTGCTCGAGCACAGCCCCCTCTGTCTGCCCCAGCCCTGTCCTCGCCTAGGCCCGGCGTGTCCAAGCACCGTCCCCAGAGTGCAGGGTGCTTCTGGGGTGCCCCACTGGGTCCTGGGGGCCGATCCCCCCACCCCCAGGCCCGGGGTTAGGTTCAGCTCCAGGGCCTGGCGTTGTCGATGGGGCAGGTACACGGCGGCAGTGCTGCCACTCACAGTGGCCTTGTGCCGTGGGTGCCTGGCCTGACCCTGGGGTGCCAGCCCACTGGGGCCCAACCCCTGCTGGGAGCAGAATGGGGGGCTGGAGCCAGCGCCTTCCGACATGCAGGCTATGGCTCCCCCAGCCATTCTGTTTTGACTCTGAGCCCCGGGAGAGCAGCTGTTGCTCGGGGCTCCCCTCTCCACCCGGGCTGTGCCGGCAGATGTCTGGGCTCAGGCGACTGGGCCCCCACAGGCGCTGGGGAATGTGCCTTTGAAACCAGACCCTTGCGGTGCACCCTGAGCCTCTGGGGGAGCGGGAGGAGCTGGCCCTGGGAATTCGGGGGGGACGGGGGCCTCTGCTGGGAGCTTGGCCAGGACGGGGCCCAGTGTGGTGCAGTGAACCCAAGAAGGGGGGTGCTGTACCCATGCCCCAGAGAACAGCCACCCCTTGCCTCCTGGCAGCTTCCAGACCCTCCCTAGGGCCCACTGTGCCCCCCAACGCCGTGCCCTTCCACGGGCGAGGGTGGCCTGAGGCTGTGATACCCTCAGTGCCCCCCACCGGGGAAGCTGGTCAGCACAGGGACGGGGCACAGCCTGTGGCTGGGCAGGCCCCACAGACCTCAGCCCCAGTGGGGACCCTGGGCTGCTGCACCCAGATGGGGGTGCAGCTGTCACCTCTCCCCCCAGGAGGACCCTGTTGAGGGAAAGGCCATGGCGGAGGCACCGGGAGGTCAAAGCAGGCCGGGTCGAGGGTCACGGGTGGAGCTGGGGACCCCATTAGCTCGGAACCAGACAGGTCCAAACCCCAGAGGCCGCAAGAGCAGCTGGGTGTGGCCCTCGGTGTCGCCTGCTGGGGGCGGGGGCTCCTGCGCCCGGGCACCCTGCACCCCTCACTCTGTGGTTGTGCCACTCAGGGGAGGTTTATTTTGGACCCCCTGCCCCCCGGCGGGCACCCCTGAGGCCCCTGGGTGTCAGCCCAGCGATGCTGTTGGCGTCACGTGTCACCAGCTCTGGAGGGGCCTCCTGAGAACGTCTCACCTCTAACCTGGGGGTCCAGTCGAGAAGACGGGGTTGTGGAGGTCAGACTGCTCGGGAAAGCCCGTCACCATCCTGTTTCCTTCAGGTCGAGTTCCGGAAACGCACAGCCTGAACTTGGAGAGAGCCGGGGTGGCCGTCAGCCCCGACAGCTGCAAGATCCTGGTGGACACCCGGGAGACCACCTCCGTGCCCCACATCTACGCCATCGGGGACGTGGCAGAGGTGGGTGCAGCCCCGGCCACCGCCCCGACCCCGGGGCCTCCATCCCCTCCCACCTGGGCTGGCCGTGGGCCTCCGGCTGCTGCCCTCGAATCCCAGAGGTTCCGTCAGTGCTTGTGCCCAGGAGGAGCCGGGCCTCAGGCTCTGCCCCTTCGAGGCTGTCCGAGCGAGGGCGGCTTCGGAAATGCTGCGCGTTCCTGTCGCAAATCTGAAGGATGGACGCGCTGGCGTGGAGCAAAGCTTAGGCCCCGACACGGCCTGGAGGTGCTGGGCTCTCTGGGTGCACATGCTGAGCCAACTCCTCGCCTCAGTTTACCCCTCTGAGCCACAGGGGCAGTGCCGCTGAGCCGGGGCATCTTTACGGGGGGAGGGGGCAAGGGCTGGGCAGCCATGGAGGTGTGAACCCCGGCTGCCCCCCACTCCCACCTGCATCCCGGATGGAATCTCCATGTCAGCTCCCTCCTGCGGGATGAGGGGCTGAAACCCACGCTCCTTGGCGTAGGAGGCGTCCGTCTGTGCCTCCTGCTCCCCCAGCCCTCGTGCACCCTGCTGGCTCCCAGGAGCAGCCGCCCAGCCAGCCCGGTGTCTCTGGAGGTGTGCCCTAGGGGTTCCCTGGGGAGTGAGTCTGAGAACAGCCCTCGGACCCTGACAGCCTCTGTCCCTGTGTGCTTGTCCAGTGTGTACTTCCAAGGCGCCGCTCGGGGCTGGAGTCCCTGAAGGACAGATGGAAGCCCTGGTTCTGGCAGCCGCAACCTTCCGGGTCCTGGCGACAGATGAGGGGGCTGCTACTGCAGATGACCAAGGATGGGGGGCACCCATGGTTGGAGAGGCCAGGGTCACTGGGGTCCTTGGGGACCCCTCACCCAGGAGAGGGGAGCTGTACTCCACGGCAGGGCAGGTCCTGGGGGCAGCCAGAGCCAAGCAGGCCCAGGCGGCAGTTCTCAGGGGCACCAGGGCCCCCCATGGCCCCCCATGGCCCCTACTCTACTCATGCCCAGCCCTGGGGCCCAGGAGGGGCCAGCTTCCACAAGGAGATGGCACCCCCAGGGGCCAGGCCCCCTCCAGGGCCCCTCACTGCACCGTCACCGTGCCCACTGCAGCCAGCTGGGTCCTGCCCGTGGAAGGAAGTGCCGGCCTCCCCGGCCACCGGCAGGCATCCCGTGTCTGGGCAGCGAGTGGCCTGGGTGTTGCCTCCACAGAGCCGGACTGGGCCGTGGGCAGTTGGACATGGCGTCCTCCAGGGGCGGGCTTGCGTGTTCATCCTGTGTGCCCCACCCTGAGATGACCCAGTCTTCCTGGCAGAAAATGCCATCTGCGTCACAGCCACGCCTGTCTGCGGGCAGCGAGGCGCACGGACGGGCAGCTCCTTGGCGCCAGGGCTCAGAAACACGCAGTGGAAAGACCCCAACCCCGCAGACGATGTCCCAGAAATGCCAGTGGGGACTCTCGTACAAACGGCTCCGAGAGCCCGAGCCCTGATGCCGCCGGGTGGGGGCCGGACGCGCTGGGGGAGGCTCGGGGAGCTTCTGGGAGCTGCACGCCAGGCTGTGTGCGCGTTAGTCAGGCCCCGTGGAATGCACAGCCGGCCTCCCGGCTTTATCTCCGCCGATCTCCATTCATTTCTGGAATGCCGGGCGACATCTGCGTTTCCTGCCGCCGCGGTGATTGGCAGCCGGGCCGGGCAGCCGCGGGTGGGGAAGCCGGGGGTGCTGCCGCCCCCATTCCCCGCGTAGGAGTGTCCCAGGGCGGGGGGCCCCCGAGCAGGGTGACGGTCCGACTGCGATCTGTCGTGGGCTGGGCTGGGGAGGTCAGGGCCCCCCAGAATGCTCTCGGGGCCTGTTTTAGCCCAAACCCCTGCTTGTGGGGACGTGGCAGGCTCCTTTTTGAGCTGCTGTCTGGTGACCAACTGGAAGATGGGGGCCGCCACCCCGGGGTCGTCCATGCAGCTGTGTGTGACTGTGGGTATCTCCAGAGCGGCGTGGGGGGAGCCTGGGGATCCCACCGAGGCCGGAGTGACGGGCCCGCGCCTTCTTGTGGCACGGGTGGTGGAAGCTCTGACGTCACTGCTCCCTGGTGGCATCTGGGGGTTTCCGAGAGAGAAGCAATGGGCAGCGGCCCTTCAGGTGGAGGTGGGGAGCTCCTGGAGGCCCGAGCCACCCCACTGAGGGGCTGCCATGTCCCCCGGCCAGGGGCGGCCTGAGCTGACGCCCACGGCCATAATGGCGGGGAAGCTTCTGGCCCAGCGGCTCTTCGGCGGGTCCCCTGACCTGATGGACTACGACAACGTGAGTGACGTCCTTTGTGGGGTTAGGGGTGTGTGTGCATGGATCACATGGGGTGTGCATGCACATGTGCGGGGTGTGTCCGTAGACTGTGTGTGTGGGCACACGTGCACGTGGATCTGTGTGTGTGCACTGTGTGTGCGTGCTGTGCAGGGCTGCCTGCGCTGCATGCGTGCATGTTTGTGTATATGTGCTCGTGGGTCCGTGTGAGCGTGCATGTGTGTCCTACACATACCCGTGCATGTGTGTACCCATGTGTGTACCCATGGGTCTGTGTGCACGTGTGTATTGTGTGTATATGTGCTGTTCGCCTCTGTGCATTGCATGTGTATGTGTGTGAGCGTGGCTCAGCCCCATGGGTGGCAAGGGTGGGTGAGCCTGCTTGCCTGGCCTGCTTCACAGGAAGGGGTTCCCCAATTTCCGCCAGGTCCCCACGACTGTCTTCACGCCACTGGAATATGGCTGTGTGGGGCTGTCGGAGGAGGAGGCCGTGGCCCGGCACGGACAGGAGCACATCGAGGTGGGTTGTGGGGCCCCGAGGAGCCTCCCGGGTGGCAGGCCAGGGCCCAGGACAGCAGCTGTGGGGTGGCAGGAATGGCCCTGCACCTCTAGCCCTGGGAGCTCACACAGGCCCCCCCAGCCCCCAGCCCCCTCATATTCTCTCAGCGCCATGGAGTGGGGTCCCGCCTCCCAGCTCTCAGGCCAGGGCCGTGGTGGGTGCTGCACCCTCACAGCGTCGCCCCTTTCAGGCACCCCGGGAGAAACACACCCTGGGGGCCGTGGTGGTGGGCCCCGGCGCCATGTGGGAGCAAGTCCTGGGGGCTCCCCCGTCCCCTCCGTCAACGGGCAGGCCTGGTGGGCCGCGGCCCCATGGCCCTGCTATTTGCTATTTCTGTTTGATTCATCACAACTGCCCTGGGACATGTGTCCTGGCGTCTTGGAGCGTTGCTTTATGTTTCACAATGTTGGATGGCCACGCAGCCTCTGTTTGTTTTCTTTTCGATCCTGTTGGAGCTGGAACAATATTCTCCAAAGCTCAATTAATTAATAATGCCTGTTCGGCACATGTGGGGGGACCCCGCTCATTTTTTACTGTCGAGGCCCCAAGATGCCGATAAGGGCCTCTGTGGGTGCTGAAAGCCTTGGTCCGACAGCTCCGGTGTGGGCTGGGCTCCCTGCCGTTCCAGTGGGGCCCCGTGGCCTCCAGCCCCCCATCCCTGCCTTGCTCAGTGACCGGGGCACCTCCTCTTCCCGCGGGCTCCCCCAGCCACCCCTGGGGCCTGTCTGCTGTGCAGCCACCAGTTGAGCTGTCAGGGCAGCCCCGGGGGGCAGGGGTGCCCGGGCCTGAGCCTCCTCTCACTGAGACCTGCCTTGGGGGGTGGGGGGGTGTCAGCCTGCTGATGGCATGGCCTGGGCATGGGCTGCTCGTGTACAGAGAGGGGGCCCCTCCCTGGCTACTGGTGCTGGGTCCCCCAAAAAAGCAACCCTTGGGACTATGAATCTCCCACGTCCTGCTCTGCGGGGGCACCACGAGCCCCCGGCTTTCTCTGCAGGTTTACCACGCCTATTACAAGCCGCTGGAGTTCACGGTGGCCGAGCGGGACGCGTCGCAGTGCTACGTCAAGGTGAGTGACCCCAGGGTGGGGGCCTGTGGGACTGCGGGGCTCTCCCCAGCCCCTGCGCGCCCCCAGCCCCCTGCAGCCCCCTGAGGGTGCCGGCGCCGCCCCTTGCAGATGGTGTGCTTGCGGGAGCCCCCCCAGCCCGTGCTCGGCCTGCACTTCCTGGGCCCCAGTGCCGGTGAAGTGACGCAAGGGTTCGCCCTGGGGATCAAGTAAGTCGGGGAGGCCCGCTCGGGGGCCGCGGGGGCTCGTGGTGCAGCTGGCCTGAGGCCTCTGGTGCAGTCAGACAGCCGGGTGCTGCCCTCTCCAGGGCCGGGAATTGGGGGAGTGGGCGCTGGGGCCACAGGGTGGGGCCTGGGGGCAGTGGGATGGGGCCGAGGGGCAGGGTCTGGGGATCTAGGGAGACCTGGCAGGGTCCAGGGGTCTAGGAAGAGGGGCAGGATCTGGGGCTGTGGGCGGGGCCCAGGGCGGTAGGGGCGGGGCCCAGGACGTGGTGGGTGGGGCCCACTTCAGTGGGGGCGGGCCTTGCAGTGGGCGGGGCTGAGGGGCCATGGGCGTGCCCTGGGGCTGGGCCGTGGGTCCAGGCTGAGGGGCGGGGTCCAGGAGCTAGGAGCAGTGGGACCCAGCGGTGGTGGGCAGGGCCGCGGGGCCAAGGGAGCTTGGGCAGTAGCTGGCGTTGCAGAGTCTGAGGGCGTTTGTGGGGTCACTGGGCTGCCTCCAGCCCGTGCTGAAGGGGACAGAGGCGCAGGCTCTGGGGCGGGTGGGCCAGGGGCCTGGAGGAGTGGGGGAGGCAGCCTGCGAGAGGCAGACGGCCGGGGCGGCAGGGTCTCCCCACTGGGGTTGGGGCGAGGATTAGAGTTCGGGATCTGTCGGCAGGGGTGTGGGCGGCTCCAGCTGCAGTGGTTGGGGGAGGTGGGTTGGGGGCACGAGGGGTAGGTGCTGCCACCACCCAGGGGTCCCCCAGAAGGGCTGCGTGGCTGATGTCTGGTCACCCCTCGGGGACACCTGGGCCTCTGCCCTCAGATGGGCTCCTACCCCTGCAGTCCCTCCAAGTGGCTCTGGGGCCGCCCCTGCCTCAGCCCCCTTGGGCCCTCCTCCCATGTCGGGGAGACAACTGGGTTGGGGGATCAGCTTCCTTGGGAGGGACTGGGCCCGGGAGATGGGACCTCAGGTGGGGCACACGTGAGTCACCACAGGGGTGCAGGCTGCACAGCGGCACCTGTGACATGGCCATTGTTGGAAGTTGGGTCCAGGGTGACCCCAGAAGGAAGCCCACGAGCCGGGGGCAGCTCTGTGAGGCTCCTTCCCAGAGCCCAGACCGGATCCACTCTGGGAGTGGAGAGCAGCTATGGGTGACTCGTGGGTCAGGGAGAGCCCAGGACACCACGAGGCCATCCCCATCCCTCTGTCCCTACACTGGCATGCAGGCTCCAGCCCTTGGAACAATTTCCAGAAAGGCCCTTTAAAATGTGACACCCTCATTTTATGCTGCAACCGCAAAGGGCCGCTTTTCTCCATATGCAAAGAGCACTTATAAATCAACAACAATAATGGTGTGATAAGTAGAGGAATGAATAGGCAAGTCACAAGAAAAGAAAGCCAAAATAAACAGAAAGCTGCTGAAAGTGTGAGCAAGTCCATGGCCTGAAGAGGCCCACGTTTCAGGCACTGTCAGGGGAGGGTGTGAGCTGGAACTGCCAGCTGGGGCCTGCTGTCCACGTTTGAGATGCACACACCCTTTGTTCACATTAGCAAATTATTCACCAAAATCTCCTGGGCAGGGATGCAAAGATATACGTGAATATCTGTTTGTTGCAGCCTTGCCTGTAACGGCAAAACTCAGAAACTCTGGCCTCCTTGCTGTGCACAGTGGGGTGGCGGCTGCTGACTATGGGGGTTGGGGGCACGTGTAGGCGTCTCGAGCACCCACAGCCCTTAGCCCATAAGCCTCCGGCAGGGAGCAGAGAGGCCCGGGGCCAGGAAGCCATCAGTGGGACCCCCAGCCACCTGGCGTGCCTTGTCGGGCAAACGGCAGGGCTAGGCCAGAACCCCTCACCCCCCCATTCAGCAGGTTTCAGCTCTTGCTCTCCCCTGACAGTGTCTAAAACATGGGCCTCTTCACGCCACGGACTTGCTCACGTTTTCAGCAGCTTTCTGTTTACTTTGGCTTTCTTTTCTTGCAAACTGCCTGTCACTCTTCTACTTATGTACTGGACTCATCACACCATTACTGTTGATTTATAAGAGCTCTTTGCATATGGCGGAAATTGGCTCTTTGCTCACTTGCCCTGTGCCCAGCAGGGACACAAACAGAGTAGACAGATCCCAGCCTCCTGCAGAGGACACTGGGGGATGGACTTACGACTTGGGAGAAGGGTGGGTGCTACCAGGAGCAGGGCTGGGCAGAGGCAAGGCGGGGTGCTCAGCCTGCCGAGGGGGCCACGCATACGTATGTCCATGGCACGTACACAGTTCAGGCAGAGCCTTGAAGGAAGGAGGGAGCGAGTGAGCAGAAGGGCCAGTTGGAGCCGAGACCAACACGGGACTGAGCCCAGGGCTTTGGGGCAACAGGAGGCCAGGGTGGCTGGAGCGAGAGTGGGGGACCCAGGCTGGGGGACCTAGCCAGTCACCCCAAGGTCTGGGGGCTTTGGCAAAGCAGGTGGGGGTTTCTGATTCAGGTGTGTGCAGGGGTTCCTGGCTGCCGGACAGAGAAAAGAGGGTGGGACCCAGCGGGGAGGCCCGGGGACTTCCGGGGCCCTCACCTGTCCCCCCACGCAGGTGTGGGGCGTCCTACGTACAGGTGACGCGCACGGTGGGCATCCACCCCACCTGCGCCGAGGAGGTGGCCAAGCTGCGCATCTCCAAGCGCTCGGGCCTGGACCCGACCGTGACGGGCTGCTGAGGGTAAGCACCGTCCCCACCGGGCCGGGGGCACCCAGCGCCCGTGCCCCTCGCTGCCACCGCTCCCCAGCACCAGGCTGCTCAGAGGCCAGGCCCAGGTACGCACGGCGGAGGAGCCGGGGGCGGGCGGGGGGACCACGGGGACTTGCCCCCACCAGGGGCCTCTGCGTCGCATCTGCCGCAGGGGGCTCTGCCCACGCGAGGGGCCGGGGACTGGGCACCCTCCCACCCACCCATCCCGCTCAGCAGCTGCTTTGCAAAGGCCTGACCGGGCAGGGGACGGCCGGGTGCCTGGGGGTGCTTTGTCCATCGCTGACCCCTTAGGAGGAAGCGAGGAGCCAGGGCCTCCTGGTCAGCCCCATGGCCGGGGGCTTGTCACCTTCTCCCAGGCTGAGCCAGCTCCAATGTCCCCTGGCCACGTCCCCCCACGGCCCTCCTGAGCCGAGGCCGCCTTTGACAGGGACAAAGAAAGGACATCCTGAGGAAGCCTTTATCAGAGCGTTGGAGCTCGCCCGGCTGTTTAAGAGCCCTGGGAAGGAGAAAAAGAGAGCGCTCGCTATGAATTTTTATCATTTCAAAATATTTTTATTACCGCGCCGGTTCCCGTGACGCGCCTACCTGTTGGCACTGGGGGCGGGTGGGGGGTCTGGGCAGGAGGGGCTCCCCGGGGCTCATCGTCCCACTGCCCTGCGTGGCTGGGGGCTCACGGCAGGTGCCAGGGGCGATATGGCCCCCCATGCCGCCCGCCACACCTGTCCCATCGTCCACAGGGTCTGCCGAGAAGTCGCCGGGGGAAGCTGAGATCCGCCCAGAGGCGGCCAGTGGGGGCCGCGTGCCGAGACCCCCCGTGTGTCCTGCGGGGACAACTGAGCCCCTCACCCTCCTGCCCAGGCTGGCCCAGCAGCCCCGATGCCGGATAATGACGACTGCGCTGAAACCCACCCGTGGGCCGCCCACGTCCGAGCCCCCTGGCATCCAGCAAATAAAGAGGGTGTCCTCGAATGTGCTCCCTCTGTGGTGTCCCCAACATGCCCCCCGGGGCTGCCCAGGGTCAGCCTCGTGCAGCCGCCTGCTCGGACACAGCTGCAGCCCCTGGGGTCCCCCACAGCCCCCCATGCCCTGGAGCCTCTGCCCAAGTCACCCCGGAGGCCTGGCTCTGGGGCCCAAGCGTGTCAGCCCCTCACGACGAGTCCTGGTGGCCCCACAGTCGGGGTGTCGGCCGTGCCGGGGCCGTCAGTCACCACGCGGGGCGGGCAGGACCGCTTTGTGCCGGGGCTTTCACGGCGGCTAATCCCATGTCTTCCCTAAGAAAACATCACTCAGCCTGCAGCCGGGAGCCCAGATGGGACCCTGCTTGTCAGCGAACAAAGGAATGTCTTTCCACGTCAGTGGGCCCAGTGACACCCTAAAGACAGCTCGGGGCACGGGGAGCGCTCAGACGCCCAATTAAGACGCCAGCCGCTGGCCTGCGCCCCGGACAAGTGCTGCACGAGGTCAGCCGCGGCCCATTTAGCACCCGGCTGGCAACGCGCCCAGGGCCGCACCCAGAGGCTGTCACTGGGGGGCCCGGGCCCCGGGGTTTCCCGCCTTGGAGGCAAAGTGTCTGAGGGTGTTGGGTGGCCCTGCGCGAGGGACCCAGCCCCAGCCAGGCCAGGCCCAGGCCCTGCCAGCAAATCTGCCCTGGGAGGGAACTGAAAATGTTTCCATTGCTTTCTTCTTGTTTCTTTTCCCTCAACCTTTATTGCAGTGTACAGAAATGTAGATGCTCCCATTTTCAGCTCCACAGTTCGGTGGCACTAATTACGTTCACAGCGTGATGCTACCGTCACCACCATCCACGACCCAGATTTTTCTGTCACCCTTGTTGCTTTCCTGTGGTTATAAAAAAATAACATGGCTTATAGTGGGAAACTCTGCTCCGCAAATCGGACAGAACGCTGGCCACTCCACATGCCCGGGAGGGAAGCGGACATCTGTGGGTGCTGCCCCCGGGACCCCCCTGCCTGGCCCCGTTCCCGGACGGCTCCGGCTCTCTGGCTTCTGCACCAGGTTCCCGACGCCTCCTGGTAAGTGGGGAACAGTAGCTGTGCCCCCTGCCAGGCCAGCACGTGCAGGGGGCCTGGGGTCAGCACCCCCAGGTGGGCGCTCATGGCTGGGGTTCTGGTGCATTCCATCCAGCACAGGCAGCTGTGCAGATGGGCAGGGGCTCCTGTGCTGTGTCCCTGGGTTTCTCCCTGCTGTGCCCCCATTCTGGGACAGGCAGGAGTGTGGGGTGCTGCTGTCAGCCCTGCCCCCCCACACAGGAGGGCGGGCGGGGCCAGAGGGCCACAGGCCAAGTGCTCTCCTCCTGGCCCCGGCGCCTGCCCACCGCCCGTGCATGTTTTTATGGTGCAACGAAAATATGATTTTAATTCCTCGGATTGTTCCGTGTAACCTGCAATTACCCCTGCGACGTCCTGCACGCTCAGCCTGTGGCTCCGGTTGCGCAAGGACGTAGAGGGGAGAGGGGAGCGGGCTGGGGGCGGCTGTCAGGGCCCACGCCAACCCCGTGGGAGTGGGGGGCTCCCCTCCAGCTGGCTGCCACCCCCGCCCGTCCCCCGGGTCCCTCACTGCAAGGCCCCACAAAGGAGGGCGATAGGCAGTTACAGGGGCAGACTGGGGACTGCAGGGGCACAGCAGACTGGAGGTTCAGTGGGGTCCCCAAGAGGGGGGCATCAGCTCACAGGAGGCAGCCAAGGTGCTCAGGCTGCTGCCCCCCTCCCAGACCCCCTGCAGGTGGCCAGTGGGCTCCACTGAGAATCCTCTGCCCTGCCGGGGACTGCCGCTCGATGGCAGGAGCTAAGGCAGCCTCGCTGCTCCTGTGCAGCCAGGGCTCTCCCATGGCCGCGTGTGACCACTGTGTGGCAGCTGAGCCCGCCAGGGGGATTCACCCCACGAGACACAGCCCCGTGCCAGGCAGCACCCCCGATTCAGAGCATGTGTCCTGAGGGTCTCAGGTTCAGGCTTGTCCTTGGGCCCCTACAGCCGCGTAGACAGGCAGCCAGTGCCACCCAAAGGGCCTGAGCTCAGGTGGGGTGGCTGGGCCACCATGGAGACTTCTGGAAAGGACAGGAGAGCAGGCCTGGGGGGCAGGAAGGAGGCCGCCCACTTCTCTCCCAGCAAGGGCTGAGCCGCTGCCCAGGATCCTGCAGGGGGGCTCTGGGCGCACAGACACCCCCGGCCAGGGGCTCCCGTCTTCCCCCGGCTGTGCACACGTCGGCACCTGGTTTTTACGAGTGGGCGTCATGGAGTCTCCGGGTGCTGCAGGCCCTGGGCTCAGCCTGCAGGGGGAGGCTGGGCCTGGGAGCTGCCTCTGCCCCCAGCCTCACGGGGCAGACCCAGTGGGGACCCCCAGCCCGGGCTGCTTCCTCTCCTGGCTGCCCGGAGAGTCCCTCCCTCCCAGCCCAGGTCCCTGGGGCCTCCCCTGGGCCAGCCCCTGCCCACCCCCCTCCCTTCAGCACCCACAGGTGCCCTCCTCACCCCCCGGGGCCTGCCTGGGACGAGCTGCTACAGATGCCGGTGGGCGAGCAGTGGGTGCCCAGCCCCTGCCTTGGCACCTGGTCTGGCACGGGGCCACCCACTGAGGCCAGCTGGCTGCCCGCACAGGTTCTTCTAGAATCTCCCTGGGCTGCGATAGAGCCCCAAGGAGCAGCCCCAGGCCCAGCCCAGGAGACCCCCTCTCTGAGGACCCCCGGCTGAGAAGCAGCCCCTTGCGCGGCACCCCCTGCCCTTCCCCTCCCGCCCCCTTCACCCCCAGCCCTCCCCGTCTGTCCCCTGGCCCAGCCTCGGACAGGGGGCCCAGAGCCAGCCCAGGGCCGTCCAGGCAGGGACACGTATAAAATAGAGTTGTGCCAGGCACCCTGCTCTCCTCCCGGAGCCGAGGACAGGCAGGGCGCAGGGGTGGGGCGAGGAGGGGTGCTGGGCGCGGGCTGGGAAGGACGGAGCTGGCTGCAGGAGCCGCTGGGCAGCTATTCCAAGATTCTCCCGAGGCACCCGGGGATCTGGGGCCCTGACGGGTGTCAGTCCCCACCCACAGGCCACGTCCCAGCAACGGGGCAGCCATGAGTGTGGGGTGCAGGGGCTGACCGGGATCCCCCACTGGGCGGGGCTGGGTGACGCTGGGTGCGTGGGGTCCCGGGGCGTCAGCCACAGCAGCTCTGAGCATGGTGGAGGGATCACCTCCCCCCACCCCAGCGTCCCATTCCGGAAGCTTCCATTTGCCCAGGCCATCCCGCGGCCCTTGGGGACGGGAGCAGCCATGGCTGCGTCCCCCTGCGCGCCGGCCCAGGGCTGAAAGTTTGGCGCTGCACCTGCCCATGCCCAGTGTCGCAACATCCCGAACTGACCGTAGCCGGAAACTGCTCCTGCCCACACTGGGGTCGGAAACTTCCCGAAAGAGGAGAGGCTTTGGGCCCATTTTCACGTGTTTCTCCATTTTTTTTTTTGTTTATCACATTTGTTTTTTTCTTTCTAATTCAGTTTTTTTTTTAACTTTTTGCTGTATTGTAGTTCTATACATCCAGCTCATTTTAATCCCTTTTGAATACGGAACTCTATGATATTAATGACATTTGCAATCTTGTGCTGTCATCAGCAAGATGTAGGACCCTGACTTTTTCATCACCTCACGCAGGGAACCCCTGTACTCACAAAGCACTAGCTCCCCTCTCCCCTCACCCCGGCCCCTGGTAACCTGTACTCTGTTATCTGTATCTATGAAATTGCTTCTTCTAGTCTCTCATTTGAGTGAGATCACACAGTATCTGTCCTGCTTGGCCTGGCTTATTTCCCTCAACCTGACGTCTTAGGGTTCACCCACAGTGTCATGTGTCCAGACGTCATTCCTTTTCACGGCTGGATAATATTCTATTGTGTGGACAGACTCTTGGTTTCCAGTTTGCTGGATCTTCACTAAAGAAAGGCCGATGGCGTCCGAACACCTCTGTCAGCTGGGAAGGCGCGTGGCTGGCGTCTGCTGGTCCTTTGCTCCTGGGTTCTGGCTTCAAAATGGCTTTCTCCAAAATGTCTCTGGGCTTCTGTGTCTCTTAGCTTCTCTCTCTTAGCTCCCGTGCATCATTCCTTGTTCTCCCAGGGCGTTTCTCTCTAAATGTCTGGGGGTCCTCTCTTAGCTTCTCTGGGGCAAACTCTGGGCTTCATCTCTTAGCTCAGCATCTCCAGACGTCCTTCTGTTTGCATCTCCAAGTGTCTCCAAGCACCAGCGTCTGTGTTGGCCCCTGAGCTCTCTTAAGGACTCCAGTGATCTAATCAAGACCCACCCTGAATGGGTGAGTCACATCTCCATGAAAAGACTCAATCAGAAGTTTCCACCCTAATAAAAAGACTAATAAGTCTGCCCCCACAAGATTGCATTAAGGAACATGGCTTTTATGGAGGATGTAACAGATTCAACCCAGCACACTTGGGTTGCTTCCTCCTTTTGGCGATTGTGTCTAGAGCCACTATGAACGTCTGCAAATGACTGTGCTTCTTAATTTACAGACCGGCCAGCAGTCAGTTCTCCAGAAAACAGAACAAACAGGATAGACGCATGTATGTGTAGAGAGAAATTTAGCTTAAGGAATTGGCTAACACAATGGTGGGGATGGACAAGTCCAAATTCCACAAGTCAAGGAAATCTCCGTATGAGAAATGTTGGCGTGTCCAGCCCAAAATCTGTAGGGCAGACTGGAAGCATGGAAAGTAGAGGGTCTGAACTGGAGGCAGAAGTTTTCTTCCTCTGGAAACCACAGTTCCCTGCTCTTAAGTCCTTCGACTGTGGGAGTCCCACCCATGTTGGAGGAGATGGCATTTCCTTAAAGGTGACTGACTGTCGAAGCTCTTCACGTCTAAAAACACCTCCCCGGCCATCGCTGAGCCAAGTTGAACATAAAATCAACCCTCGGGGTCCGCCTGGGTGTGACCGTGGCCCGGCCGACACAGCCTCGGGCCTGGCCCTGGCGTCTGGGGGCCCAGCCCTGCCCATCCTGCAGCCCGATTGGAGCAGGCCCGTCCTTCCTCCTGATGCCCACTCCCCTGCCCCGTGGATGCCCCCAGCCATCCCCTCACCGGGCGCCGGCTCCCCACAGCTCTCGGGTTTCTGGCCCTGCCAGCCCAAGAGTGTCCCGGGGCGGCGCGTCCTGGGCCCGAGCCAAGCACCGGAGCAGCACAGGGTTGACCGCCTCGGCCCGCTGGGCCTGGCAACGCGATTTCAGCCCAAGCCCAGCCTAATCCTGGCCCTATGCGGTTTATGGTGCTCGGGTTTCCCTAATCCCGAAACCCAAGCTGGGGGCCCAGCCACCCCCCATTGCCCTCCACAAGGAGATGGAGCCTTTCCAGCTGGCCGCAGGGGGCATCTCCCTTGTGTGTGTTCTTGATTTGCAGCTGACCCCCAGCAGGTTCTCGGGACCCCTGCTCCTAGCTGCTAGGCGAGACAGGGTGCTGGGCACCCCAGGTGCAAACCCAGACCTGGTGGGCCTGGGTGAGCTCAGGAAACAGGCCTGAGAGCTTCGCCGCAGCCTCTTCCCAGCAGGAAACTCAAAGCCAGGGCGACGGTGGTGACGCCGGGGGAGTCAAGCCCAGCTCTAGGGTTTCACAGGATGGATCAGGCCTGTGATCCCGTGAAGTTAAGGTTTTTTTTGGTATTAATAAAATTGGGATCCCTTTGGCTTATAACTGATCAAATGACACCAAAAGCCTGGGAATAAAGTAGAACCGTAAACGAGGATCAGTGTGACCTCGTTAGTCACAGCCGGGGGCTGGGAGCCAGCCGGGCCCTGACCCCTGCCCTGGCCAGTGGCCACTGACCACCTGGGGAGAGCTCCGTCCCGGGCACCAGGCTCATGTGAGAGCCCATCACCAAGCACCACAGCGCAGGGGCACCCACAGGCCTTGCATTTCATTGTGCTTGGTGAGAGTGGCTGCTGGTTTTGCAGAATTTTCATGGTCATTGGTTTCCCCAGTGGAGACGTGGTTCACTCCTGAGCTACAAGGAGTCGAGTTGGGGGACGGAGAAGTCTGCAAGGAGAGCAACGCCATGTCTGGATGTGTGTTCTTCAGGCCTCCCACCCAAAGAGGGAGAAGAGTGCTGGCTTGACCCCCCAGGAGAATCCATGGGGCTGCGGCGGTGGAGTGTGGGGCACAGACACAGCCCCTGCCACGGGGTGGTGGGAGAGGGTCAGCAGGCAGCGAGATGCCATGTGGTTTCAGTGGCACATTGTCTGCCCACGGTGGTGGGCACTGAGCTGAGTGATTATGATCCAAAAGTCGGAGCAATCAGCCAATGGGAGATGTTTCCATGGCTTGGGGAGTATTTGACTTTCCAAGTCCTTGGAATGGAGACAGTGGAAAATGGCCTGGTCCACGTCAGCACATCCTTGGCAGGGCAGTTTCCCACCAGGAGGCCCAGACAGTGGGACGAGCTCTGCCGGCATCAGCTTGGATCAGCTCAGAACCCCCAACTCCGTGAGGACCCAGGGCTGCTCCACAACACCAGGCACTGCCTCTCCGCCGTTCCCTTGGAATCTCTCCTGCAGCCCAAACCAGCTTTGCCTGGCTGTGCCGTCCCTTCTGTGTTGGCCAACTCCTTCTTGTTGGATGAGACTTGGTTCAGGGACCGTCTGTGCTGCTTTGGATGTATTATGTCCCCCAAATGCCATGTGCTTTAATGAAATCTTGTGGGGTCAGACGTATCAGTGTTGATTAGGTTGGAAACTATTGATTGTTTCCATGGAGATGTGACTCAAATCAACTGTGGGCGAGAACTTTGATTGGATAATTTCCATGGAGGTGTTGCCCCGCCCATTCAGGGTGGGTCTGAATTAAATCATTAGAGCCATTTAAAAGAGCTGACAAACAGAAGGAACTTAGACCTGCAGCTGAGAGACACATTTTGAAGATGGCCATTGGAAACTGACACTGACATTTTGAAACACCACCTGGGAGCAAGCAGACGCCGGCCATGTGCCTTCCCAGCTAACAGGTTTTCCAGATGCCACTGGCCATCCTCCAGTGAAGGTACCCGATTTCTGATGTGTTTCTTTGGACACTTTATGGTCTTAAGACTATAACTGTGTAACCAAATAAACCCCCTTGTATAAAAGCCAATCCATTTCTGGTATTTTGCATAAAGGCAGCTTTAGCAAACTAGAACTCATCTAACAAGCTTCAGTCTTAGTTTACCACGTCTGCAGCAACATATGCTGCAGATTGGTTGACTTAAACAACAAGGATCTATTGTCTTGCAATTTAGGAGGCTGAAGTCCAAAATCAAGGTGGCGGTAGGATCAGGTTTGCTTTCTTAAAGTCTGTAGGGTTCTGGTGATTAATAACTCGATCCCTGTCTCCGTGATGTGGCCCTCGTCTCCTTCAGTCTCCTGTTTCCAAATTTCCTCTGCTTATAAGAACTTTAGTCACACTGGGTAGAGACCCACCCTAACTAATAGCATCTTCACAGGTCCTGTTTACAAATAGGCTCACCCCCAAGCCCAGGGGTTATGGGACTTGAGTATGTCTCTGTAGGGTGGGGGGTGACCCCATCCCTGGTACTTGCCCCAACACCAGCAAGGGGACTTGCTCAGAAGTCCCACATCTCTGTCCCCAGCAGGGTTCCTGACACATGACACACAGCAGAGGTTCCTGACACACAGATGACCATTGGTGTGAAGGCTTTATGGCGCATTTCCCCAGATGTTCTCGGTGCCCTCTGCTCTGCAAGAGCTGCACACATCTCTGCCATGCCTGCTGCTGTGTGCCTGTGGAAAGCAGGGTGCAGCCCAGAACCCAGCCTGTCCCTGCCTGCAGCCCACTTCCTCCTGGTTGCGCCACCGCGGGGCCGCGTGCTGTGGGAGGTGAGCTGGATACCAGATCTGCTGCAAGCCTTTTGCCGAGCCCTGTGTGTTTTAACCACAAAGGCAGGCAGAGCCGGGTTGTTGCTTATATAAACAAATGTAGGGAGGAGCTGGTCCCGGTAATGACTAAGTGACTTGTAGAGGGCTCACCCTGCTGCAGATAACAACTGTAAACTCTAGACAAAACAAAAGACGCCGGAGGTCAACCCCGAGCAGCCAGAAGCCAGAGGGAATTCAACCACAGACAGAAGGGAATGCAGAGGGTGAGACACAGTTTTATGCTGCTTTGCCCCCGAGAGCCCCTCTGGAGCTGGAAGGTGACTGGAAAGCTGTAGTCCTATTATCAAGAAAGGAGTTTGGGTCAGCGAGAGCAGCTGGAAACGAGGGAGAAAATCTCAGGAAGATGGTAGGAGGCACCAAAAAATTGCAGCAAGTCCCCTGAAGTGCTTGGCTGACTTCTGAACTGTGCGTGCGTGAATGAGACTGCAGGAGTCCGGGAGGAAGCCAACAGCCGGAGGCTGAGAGGCCTGAGCACATCGTTCAGCTGCTGCCACAAGTGTAGACGGAGTTTGAATTTCAAGTCCTGCCCAGTTAGAGGAGCTGTGTGGACACCTTGGGCTCCCCATTGAAACCACAGAAAGCCCATACATCAGGCAAAGGGACTCTATTCCCAACACCAAAAGAACCTGTGGCAGGACCAAGGCAAAAGTGAAACAGACCCACCCTAACAAACATAAAAGCAATCTTCCAAAAGGCTCAGTGGGGAAGGCCAATAACTTAACTGCCTGCTGAAACAGAAGTCAATACTTTTCAGAGGAAGACAACAGAATCCAGAGCCTCTGCAAAATATCCTCCACAATGTCCAGAATGCAAAAAGAAAAAAAAATTACTAGACATGCAAAGCAACATGAAAATGTGATTCCTCGCCAAGAGAAAAAGCAGTCAGTAAGACCAACCCGAGATGACCCAGATGCTGGAATTAAATTTAAAAGCAGCTATTATAAATATGTTCAAAGACTCAAAAGAAAAAACTGGTCATAAAATGAAAAGTGGAAATTTCAGCTGAGAAATGGGAACTGTGAAAGAGAACCAAATAGAAATTCTAGAACGTAAAGTACAATAGCAAATGAAAATTCACTGAATGGGCTTAAGAAGAGATTGGAGATGGCAGAAAATGGGTCAGCAAATTGGAAGACAGATAAAAAAAATTCTCCAATAGAAAGAGCAGAGAGCAACAAGATTTCCAAAACAGCCTGAGGGAACTTAGAGACAGAGAATGATACAGAAAAAAAGACTTAAAGAAATAATGACCTAAAATTTTATGAATTTGGACAAAATCCATCAACTTATAGATCTAAAAGTCTCAGCAAACCCTGATCAGTGTAAATACAAAGAAAACACACATAGGCGTATCAGAGCTGAACTCCTGAAAAGCAAAGATAAAAAGAAAATCTTGAAAGTGGCCAGAGAAAATAAGGACACGTGCAGATACCGAAAATACTACAAGAGATGGCTGACTTCGCATCAGAAAAAAAAAGTAGGTCAGAAGACAGTGGAATACATTTCTTATGTGCAGAAAGAAAAAAAAGAAGTCAACCCAGAAATGTATGTGCAGTAAAAATATTGGTAAAAAATGAGAGTGAAATAAGGACATTTGCGGATAAAGGCTGGCCGACGTAATTCCTTACCAGCAGACTTTCACCACAAGACATGCTATGGGAAGTTCTTGAAGCTGAAGGGAAATTATACCAGGTGAAAATGTGGATTGACAGAAAGAAACAGAGAGTGCTAGAAATGGTAAAAATGTAGATACATTTTTAAACGCTAGCTTTTTCCTTCTTTTATTTTCTTTAAAAGACACTGATTGCTTGAAACAAGAATTGTAACAATGTACAGTTGGGTTTATATGAACGTAAAAAGTGTGACAACAATAACAAAAGGATGGTTGTAAATGAAATTACATAATTGCAAGTTTCTTGCATTTCAAAAGAAATATCATGATATGAACTCTAAATGGAGCAGGATAAATGAAAGATACACATTGTAACTCTTAAAGCAGATACTAAATAAATTACAAAGGAGCACTGCTAAAAAGCCAATAAAGGAACTAAAGTAGAATACTAAAGATATTCGATAAACCCAAAAGAAGGCAGAAAGGGAAGAATAGGGGAACAACAGAAACAAAAATGAGAAATAATAGATAGGATGAATAGAAAATAGAAAGCAAAATGATCGAGGGGGTGGGGGGGATGCTTTGGGTGTTCTTTTTTACTTTTATTTCTTGTTCTTGTTCTTTCTGGCATGGGGAAGATGTTCGAGGTTGGCTATGCACTGTGGATGATTGTACGGTGTGTGAATATGTCTCAAAAAACCTGAATTTAATTTAAAAAAAAGTGAAACGATAGACCCAAACCTAATCATATCAAAATTACATGAATAGCTGGACTAAACTCTCTAAAAAGCAGAGATTGTCATACTGGATTTAAAAAAAGCAAAACCCAACTATACGTTGTCTACAAGAGATATCCTTGATGTAAAGATACATCCAGGTTGAAAGTACATGGTAGGAAAAAGATATACAACCCAAAGGGTAAGCATCAGAAAGCTGGTGTGGCCATATTACCATCAAACAATGCAGACTTCAAGGGAAGAGATAAGGAAGGATACTGTTTATTAGTAAAAGGCTCAATTCATCAGCCAGTCATAACACTCAAATACGTATGCATCAACATTGCCAAAGTAAAGTGAGAAATGGACAAATCCAATCATAGAGATTTTAAGACCTTTTTCTCCACAATTGATAAAGTAATGAGAAAAAAAATCAAAGAATATCAACGCTAGCAGCGACCTAAACCTAATTGACATTTATAGAACATTAAGCCTGGTAAATACAGGATAGATGCTTGTTTCATTTTTCAACAGAAAGGCACTTAATTTTCTCCTGCCCTCTAAGAGTAGCTGTTCAATTAGAGCTTTAATAATTTTTAAAATATTTTCCCTTGTATTATCTTTATTATTTATTGTGATAAAATATTCATCACATAAAAATCATTTTAATCATTTTAAGTGTGCAATTTGGTGACATTAAGTACATTGACAATTTGTGTAACTTTCACTCTTGTCTTTTTCCGGAAGATCTTCATCACCCCAAACAGAAATACATACCCCTAAGGCAATAACCCCCTCTCACCCTCCCCCAGGCCCTGATAACCACTATTGTGCTTTCTGTCTTTATGAATTTGCTTATTAAAATATTTTGTATAACAGAAATCATACAACATCTGCCCTTTCCTGGCTGGCTTCTTTCACTCAACATGATGTCTCCGAGGTTCATCCGTGTTGTGGCGTGCACCGGCACTTCACTTCTTATTACGGTTGAATAATATTACATTGCAAGGCTAGACCACTTTTTGTTTATCCATGAGCTGATGTATACTTGGGTTGCTTCCAAAAATAAAATTTTGAGGTATATTTTACATATAATAAACCGCACCCATTTAAAAGGTACGGTTTGATACGTTTTGACAGATATACATGCTCAGATAAACAGGGCAACAATCAATGTAAAGACGCTTTTCACCCCCTGCCCAAGTTTCCTGGTGCCGCTTTGAAGTCTTCTCTTGCTCCCCTCTGTGTCCCAGGCCTACGCTGATCGCTGCCTGTCAGTATTGATTAGTTTGCATTTTCCCAGAATTTCATTTAAGTGGACTCATACGGTATATTCTCTTTTGTGTCTGGCTTCCTTCACTCAGCTTTTGCTGTATCTGTGGTTGCTTTCTTTGATGAGTATAGCCCCATTGTATGGACGTACCCGTTTTGTTTATCTGTTCATTGATGGTCGTTCGGGGCCTTTACAAACGAAGCTGCAATGAATGTTGATCAACAAGTCTTTGTGTGGACACGTGTTTTCCTTCCACTTGGATATCCATCTATGAAAGGGCTATGCCGGGTGGTCGGTGTATGTAGAGCGTTACAAAAAGATGGCAGCGAGTTTTCCAAAGTGGTTGTACCAGATTCTGCCACCATTCTTCACATTTGCTTTAAAATTCACCTTCTTTTCAAGGGCACACAGACCCTTCACCACGTGCTGGGTCACGTCAACAACCATGATAATCAACAAGAGAAAGATATCTCGAAAACCCGCCCAATATTTGGAACTTAAAGAACACACTTCTAAATAAGCCAGAGGTCACAGAAGAATTCACAAGAGAAAGTGGAAAATATCTTAAACTGAATGATAATAAAAACACAACATATCATTATGCCTGGGATGCTGCTAAAGAAGGGAAATTTATAGCTTTAAATACTTATGTTTAAAAAGAAGACACATTCAAGATCCATGATCTAAACAACTCCCTTAAAAACCCAGAAGAAAATAGCAAGTTTAGTCCAACATAAATAGAAGGATGAAAATAATAAATATAAAAATGGAAATCAATGACATAGGAAACAACAGAGTAAATCAATAAAATAAAATATCAGTTATATGAAAAAAATCAAGGAAATTACTAATATCAAGGATGAAAGAGGAAACAATGTTATAAAGCCTACAGGCATAAAATGCTAATAAGGCAATATTACAAACAAATTTAGCACTAAACTTGACAACTTAGATGAAATGGACAAATTCCTTTTAAAATATTGCCAAAACGTACACAAGAAGAAGTAGAAAATATGACTAGCCCTAGATCTGTTAAGGGAATTAAATTCTTCATTAATAACCATCCTATAAAGAAAACCCAGGCCCCTATGGTTTCACTGATGAAGTGTATCAAACAATTAAGGAAAGTATAATACCAGTCTTATACTGAATTTTCAGAAAATACAGAGAAAGAAACACTTCTCAACTTATTTTACGAGACCAGCATTACCTTGATATTGAAGCCAGACAAAGATATTAAAGAAAATAAAATTATAAACAAATATCTCTCAGGGATGCAAATGCACAAAGGAAATAAACCAATATCCTTAAAGAACGGAGAGGCAGAGAGTGGGCGCAAAATGGTGGCATTCAAAGTTTTACTAATCTCTCCCTCCACTAGAAAGATGAAAGAGCTGGAAAAAGAGATTGGAATTAACTAAGTGGCGATTCTGGAACCGGAATAGACATTTTGAACAATTACAGGAGGGCCAGAGGAAGCGGGAGGCTGCGGAGAGCTCAGCTTTTGTAAGCGAAAGTGCAAACCAGGGACCAGCCCCCACGGCTCAGCCTCATGGCGGCCACTGCAGAAACGTAGCAATGGGGCCAGGAACCCAGGAGTGGACGGCTAGGGCCAGGGCTGGGAGAGGAAGCCTCCTCCTCCAAAAGTTGGGGTTTGGGGTTAAGGTTGGTTTGGGGGATCCTGAAGGACCAGCGTGGAAGCTGGCCTCAGTTTGGGCTCTCTGGCAACAATAGCTTCCAACCTCCCACCAGCATCCTCTGAGACAGAAAGAGCTAGGACACCTTCTTTGGCCCTTTTTTCCCCCTCTGCAAAGACATTGGCTTTGGTTTCAGCCACTGATATACAAGTTCAATGCAAAACCTTTCAAAATTCCAGCTGCATTTTTTGCACAAATGGAAAAACTGATCCTCAAATTCATATGGTGTAAAGGGCCCCAAATAGCCTAAATGATCCTGAAAAAGAAGAACAGGGTCAGAGGACTCACACTTCTCGATTTCAAATTATACTACAAAGCAACAATAATCAAAAAGGTGTGGTACAGGCACAGAGACAGGGGGACAGAACGAAGGTCCAGAAACAGACCCATACAACAGTTGACTTAGGCAAGGGTGCCAAGTACGTGCTCTGGGGAAAGAACAGTCTCTTCTCCAAATTCTGGTTGGAAAACCTGGATGTCCACATTTGGAAGAATGAGGTTGGGCCCTTACCTCACAGTATATACATAGCAACTCAAAATAGATCAAGGACCTAAATATAAGAGCTACAACTATAAAACTCACAGAAGATAAAATAGAGAAAAATCTTCATGACCATGGATTTGGCGATGGATTCCTAGATTCGACACCAAAAACACAAGCGACAAAAGAAAAAATAGATAAATTGGACTTCATCAGAATTAAAACTTTGTGACTCAAAGGACATTATCCAGAAAGTGAAAATACAACCTACAGAATGGGGGAAAAATTTAGAAACCATATATCTGATAAGGGTTTAATATTCAGAATATATAAGGAACTCATACAACTAAACAACAAACAACCTATTAAAAAATAGGCAAAGGACTTGATTAGACATTTCTCCAAAGAAGATAAATAAATGGCCAATAAACACATGAAACGATGCTCAACAATGTTAGCCATCAGGGAAGTGCAAACCAAAACCACAATTAGATACAAGGTCACATCTACTAGGATATCAGAAGAAGAAAGGAAATAACAGGTGTTGGAGAGGATATGGAGAAACTGATAATCTAGTGCATTGTTGGTGGGAATGTGAAATGGTGCAGCCACTGTGGGAAGCAATATGGTGGTTCCTCAGAGTTAAAAATAGAATTACAATCTGAACCAGCAATCCCACTTCAGGTATATCCCCAGAGAATTGAAAAGAGACTCAAACAGTTATTTGTTTATGCCGACGTTCACAGCAGCTCCCTTCATGACAGCAAAAGATAGAAAACACACGAGGGTCCCTCGGTGGATGAATGGATAAACAAATATTGTAGAATTCCACTTACACGAAATACCTGGAATAGGAACGTTCATATGGGTAGGAAGTAGAGGTTACTGGAGGTTGGAGGAGGGAGTGTGGTGGTTTGGGGCAGCCTGTACCCCAGAAATACATGTTCTTAAACTTAATCCATTCCTGTGGGTGTGGACTCACGGTAAGAAGGACCTTTTGATGCGGCTACTTCAGTTAAGGATGAGTCTTCATCCTACTATGGAATCCTTTAGAAGCAGAATGAAACTCGGACAGATACCGAGAAAAGACACAGGAAGCAAGAAGCTGAAATTCGGTGAAAACCGGGAGAACAGAGAGGCCAGGAGAGGCCGCCATGTACATTGCCAACCTTGGTGTTGGATGTCCAGCCTCCAAAACCATGAGATGATAAATTCCTGTTGTTTAAGCCACCGGTGTGTGATATTTGTTATAGTAGCCCAAGCAAACTGAGACAACCTTGAGGCAGCAAAGGTTTCTCAGGGCAAGAAAAGCTCTAACAACAGCAACAATATCTACTTCTCTTCAAATGACATCATCAAGAAAACGAACAGACAAGTTGACAGACTGGGAGAAAGTATTACATGTCTCTGCTAAAGACTTTTAATTTAGACTGTTTGCAAAACACTTACAAATTAATAAGAGAGGACAAACAAATAAAGGAAAACATGGGCAAAATCGTTGAACAGATGCTTCGCAAAAGAAGATCGACAAATGTCAAATAGGCTCAACATCAGAGAAATGCAAATGTAACCTCAATGAGATAGCACTTTATATCTGCTGGAATGGTTAAAATAAAAAATAAATGGATCGTACCAAGTATTGGTGAGGATGTTACAACTGGAATTCTCACACATTGCATAAAAGTTCCAGCTACTTTGAGAAACTCTCAGCAGTTTCTTATGAATATGCATCTAAGACCCAGCAAATCCACTCCTATGTATTTAACCAAAAGAAATGAAAACTTGAATCACAAAGAGAACTCATTCAAGAATGTTCACAGTGGCTTTGTCTGTAATAGACCCAAACTAGAAACCACCCCACAGTCCATCAGTAAGCGAATGGATGAACAAATGGTGTAGTCATGCAGTGTATGGTACATGGTGATAAGAAGAAATGGGAGTCACAGAACCACATCATGGTTGAACCTTACAAACATATCGACCATAAGAGGCCAGACACAAAGGTGTGTGTGTTGTAAGAATCCATTTGTAAGAAGTTCCAGAGCAAATGGGTAGGAGTCGGAACAGTGTTTGCCCTTGAGGAGGGGAGACTGGCGGGAAGGGGCAATGGAGCCTTCCAGGGCTTCATTTTGGGTGTGATGGTGGTTTTCATGCATAAAATAAACTACTGTTGGGATCTGCCTGCAGAGTAGTGCAGGAGGCTTCTGGGTGGACACTCCCCAGCTCTCCTGAGCCGTCTGTCCCTACTCCCCTCTGACTCTCGGCTCTGTGGACGCAGTGCCGACGCCAATCTCAAACACTGCAGAGGCCGGGTCCTCACTCCGCTGTCCCTGGTCTGACCACCCCCTCTGGGTCACCCCACTCAAGGTGGGGGGTCTTCTCAAGAAGGGGCTGTGGGCTGGGCAGGGACCCCCAAGTTTGCCATTCCTTGGCTGAGCCTCAGCAGACGGGAACCGCGTCGTTGTGAGCCGGACACTTGGTGAGCTGTCAGTGAAGCTTGCTCGCCCCACCGTGTGGGAAAAAAGACAGTGTGCTGGTTGGAATCTGTGATGTCCCCCACAAAAGCTGTGTCCTTTAATGCAACCTTGTGGGGGCAGATCTATTGTGGGTGGGATCCTTTGATTAGATTGTTTCCATGGAGATGTGACCCACCCAACTGTACATGGAAATTTGATTAGATTATTTCCATGAAGGTGTGGTCCCGCCCATTCAAGGTAGGTCTTGATTCATTCACTGGAGTCCTTTAAGAGAGCTCATGGAGAAAGGGAGCTCAGAGAAGCTGAGAGACACATTTTGGAGAGAAGCTAAGATCTGTGATCCAGAGTTGCCCCCGGGAGAAGCTAAGAGACGACAGAGTCAGATACTTGCAGGTGCAGACAGCAGGATGTTTGGAGATGCTGAGCTAAGAGATGAAGCCCAGAGTTTGCCCTGGAGAAACTAAGAGAGGACCCCCAGGTCCTTAGAGAAAAATGCCCTGGGAGAACAAGGAAGGATGCAGAGGAGCTGAGAGAGAGAAGCTAAGAAAGACAGAAGCCCAGAGACACTTTGGAGAAAGCCATTATGAAGCCAGAACCCGGGGACAAAGGACGAGCAGACGCCAGCCACGTGCCTTCCCAGCCGACAGAGGTGTTCCGGACGCCATTGGCCTTCCTTCAGTGAAGGTGTCCTCGTTGATGCCCTAGTTTGGACACTTTTATGGCCTTAGAACTGTAGATTTGTAACCTAATAAATCCTCTTCATAAAAGCCAATCCGTGACTGGTATTTTGCGTAACGGCAGCTCTAGCAAACCGGAACATGCAATGTTGGGCCCTGTAAGGACCTAGCCCATGGGGAAGCTAAAATCATTTTTAAAAATATATGTAGATGGGCTGAAAGAAAGAAGCAATTTGGGCCAGAAAAGGCCTTTTCTGACGCATTCATCTTTTGTGCAAGGCCCCTGCCCATTCTCTGCCATCTAGGGCCCGAGGGAAGCGGAGTTCTCAGGAAACACCCCCTCTCCTCTGAGGGAGGAAGTTTAAATTAAGAGGTCAATTAGGAAGGATACAAGCGAAAAATCCAGGTGGCATTCACACTTCAAGGAGGTGTTTCCTGGCCGGGTGCCACTTTTGTTATTTTTGGCAGAGGCAGCCGAGAGCCCCAGAGACCCCGTCAAGGTACAATGTGAGCTTTGATTCGCGTCTCAAGGATCAAAGCGAGTGAGTTTGGGGATAAACGCAGATAACACTTCAGAGGCTGCCCCATGAAAGGAGTCACCAGACCGGGCAGAGGGGCCGGCGGGCTTCGTGTGCGCTCGCCTTGACGAGCACCGCCTTCCGCGGGTCCGTGGCCCCAGCGACCCCTGGCCTGCGTCCAGCCCTCGGCCCACGGGGCACTGGGGCCTGGGTGGGCTTCTCCCGCCTCCTGCCCGAGCTCCGTGGTGACCCCCGCGCAGGCCCCGTGCAGGCGGCGAGAGCCAACCTCGCGCGCTCCCGGGTTTTCCGGGGTCCCTGGGTGCCCACGGGGCCCGCCCACCCACGGAGGGAAACCCCCACGGGCCCCTGCCTGCCTGCCAGCCCCCGGGGTGCAGGTGAGGGGTCCCCCGGCCAGCCCCGGCCTGCCCTCCCTCAGGCTCCCGGGCTGGAGACGGGTGGACCTGGACCCTGAGCACAGTCGGGGAGGGGGAGTCCCGGCGGGGACCCGGCACCGGGCAGTGCGCGAGACGTGGAGACCCCGCAACCCCTCGATGCCCGCAGCCTCCGGTGCCCCGGGCTGAGCTGCACCGCTCCCGCGCCCCCGCGCGCTCCCGTCCAGGGCCCGGGCCCGGACTCCGCGCCTGCGCACTCGCTCGCTCGGCTCGCAGCATCCGGCGCTGCAGGGGTGCGCGCTCCCATCAGTACCCGCGGCCGCACCGCTGAGCGGGCAGGGCCGGGGAGCGCCTGCGTGGTCGCGGCCTCGCTGCTGACGGCGCAGGCGCAGCGGGCGGCGCGAGCGGGCGCGTGCCGGGAGCCGGCGCGGGGACGCAGGCGGCGGCCGCGCGCACGCAGGGGGTGTGGCTGCCCGCGCGGGTGCCGAGCGGCTCGGGCCGGAGGGTCAGTGGGGCCGCGGGGGCTCGGGGTCGCGGGGTCGCGGGAGCGGGAGCACCCGGGGGGAGGGCCGGGGGGCGCCTGGGGACGCTCTGCGCCGTCCCCGGGGGTCCCAGGAGGCCGTGCCCGCGCCCCGCCTCGCCTCACGGCGTGCGATCTCTTTCCTCTCTTCGCAGGTGGCGCTCGGAAGCTCGCCGGGGAACAGACCGTCCGCACGTCTCCAGCTGCGCCCCGTGGACTCTCGCGGGCTCCTGGGACCCTGCAGGTGGGTAAGGTAAGCTCCCGGGGCCAGCTGCGAGGCTCTGGGCGGACAAGGGTCCTGTTCCCTGGGCCTGGGGTCCTGTCCAAGCAGGAGCCGCCCCGGCGCCCGGGAGCTGCCTGTGGCTTTGCAGAGAGGATCGTGCATTTGACGCTTGAGAGGGGCCCAGAGGGGCCAGGCAGGCTGGGGAGGGACCAACAGACAGACAGACAGAGGGGCGAGGGACAGCCAGGGTTCTCCAAGTGGTGCATCCCACCCGGGATTTGGAGGGGGCAGGGGGAGCTCGACAGGCAGGGCCGGGAGAGGGGGAGCAGGGACCCGGGGCCATGCTGGCTCCTGGGCGTGGGGTGCTGCGTTTGCAGGCAGCCTGTCACCTCCCCTCGGTCAGTGGTGGGAGGTGGGTGCTGGACTCGTGGTCACTGCCTTTTTAGGGACAGCACTGGCTTTCCCAGTGGACTTGATTCGGCCACCCCAGCATGTTCATTCCGTGCAGTGGCTGGGGGAGCCAAGGCTGCACCTTCAGGTGCCAGAGCCCCGGAGTGGGACATGTGCCCGAGAGCATGAAGAGTGCATGGGTGACGGAAGTGCCGGTGGCCTGGGCAGCTTTGAGTTGCAGAGGCCACCCCACGAGGGGCTGGGTGGAAAGACCAATGTAACTGTCCTCCTGGGGGGATACTGTGCACAGAGGAGTGCACCAGCCGGAAGCTCTGGGTGTGAGCTGCAGGGGCGCTGGGGTGCACGGGGAGAAGTGGCTGGACAAGTTGTACGCGGACGGGGAGGCCAGGAGCAGGCTTGGCTTTCCAGGGGCTACAGGCTCCTTGCCCTGGAGGAGATTGGTGGCTGCTGACGGTGGCTGCTTCTTTCCCCAGTTCGGGCCTATGTGGGCTGCTCGGGGCTGGTGACCACCACCTGGAGGAGGGGAGAGCCGGTCACCAGTGGGCCTTCCCAGGCTCTTAGCACAAGTGACTTGAAGTGGGGAGAGAAGACACAGCAAGTGGGATCTCGGGGTTGTAAACTCAGGGACTTGGATGCTGGTGCCATTGACTGGGACGGAGAGCGTAAAGGTGGGGGTGGCAGGAAGTTGGAAAGCACGTGGGGTACAGGGAGGAGACGGCCAGGGTGGGCCCTGTGGGCTGCGGCCTCCACTGGGTGTCTGGCGCCGCACAGTGTTCTTGGGAAGAGGCTGGGGGTAGAAGTGTCTGATGACACAGTCCGTGGACTTCACGAGGTCACGGCTTTTAGGAGGCTAGGAGGCTGCTTCTCAGCGACTGTGAAGCGTGGTTTATCACCCATGTGTGTGTAGTGGTTGTGTAGTGCCCGGGCCGGGCTCTGCCACCTCCACCACGTGCTGGCTGTGTGGCCGCGCACAGGCCACGTCCCCACTCTGGGGCTAGATTTCTAAGTGTGGGGCTGAAATCAGTAGTGGCCTTGCAGGGATGGGATCTATCGTTTAAGGACGTGAGGGGCTTCCACTCCTGCCCCCTCCTCTTGCCTGGGATTGACAGCATCTGTCATTACGTCTTGCAACGCCCCAGCATCACTTGCCCACCCACCGGAGCCCCCGGGGCAGGCCAGCCCTGACCTCTTTCCTTCCTCTCTGACCTCTTAGTCGGGGGCCAGGGATTCTCCTGCTCGCTGTCCCCTCTGCCACCCCGTGGTGACCGCTGGGCCTAGTTCCACTCTCCCCACCTTGTTTTTGGACAGATTGCCTCGGCCGGTGGCCTGTGTCCGAGTGTCCCATCAGCTCCTCTCCGCTCTCCGGAGGCTGCAGCTCTCCGCCCCGTGCAGCCCGGCTCTCTCCTGTGTGCCCACGTGGCCACCTCTGCCCATGCCCTCCTCCTTGCACCGTGTCTTCTCCCGCTCCCCTTCCTGCTTGACTTGGTGTGCAACAGCCTCAGCTCCCAGCTCCCTCGCACCCGGCACCCTCGTCACCCCATCCGGGCAGCAGCCCGTTACGTCACCGTGCAGCCCTGGCAGCAGAGGGACTGGGCCTCGGCTGGGGCCAGTGGACGCCCGGAACCAAGCGGCCCTGCTCTGGAGGCCCCGTGTGTGCACAGGCCCAGCCCACGTCCCCTCGTGGTGGACTTCAACTGGGGGCCCGGCTCCGGCTCGGACCCAGGCACCCCTGATGGCTTCCCGTGGCTTCTGGACCGCTTTTTGGCATGTTTGGGCGATCCCATGTCCTTTGTTTGGAGCACCACCAGGACTGCCTCTGCCCTGTCTGCGGGGTCCTCGGGCGCCTGACAGGCCGAGCCTGGGCGTGGGCAGCCCCGAACCTTGAGGAGCTCTCCTGCCAGGACCTCGAGGAAGTCATCCGAGACCTGAGCGGTTCCCCTGCGGCCTGTGGCCCCGCAGCTGCCCGTGCCGAGGCAGTGCTTAGCACCGTTCTCCAAGGCCCTGGCTCTCGGTGTGGGGGTCCTCCTGGGCCTGCCCCAGCCGCTCTGGCCACCCCCATCAGCCTGGCCCTGACTCCACTTCCACAGATGCTCAGCCGAGCGGCCGCCAGCCAAGGAGAGCAGTGCAGGGCCCAGGGAGCACACTGCCTCGGCCACGTCCCCAGGCAGCTCCACTCCTGCCCCCTGCGGCCAGCCTTCCTCCGGCCAGCCAAGGACGCCCCCAAACCTGTCCCTGTGCTCTCAGAATCTGCTTACCCTCCTGCCCACAAACCAGATCCAGCTCGCCCAGGGGTCCGGGACCCCAGAAGACAGAGGAGGCAGTTCTTGAATTAGGAGAGCAAGCAGCATCTTTAGGAGCCCTGGGAGGCAGGGGGTGCCCCGGAGACCCCAGGAGAGCCCCCACTTTGTACACCTGCTCGCAGACCTGCAGCCCTGGACTCTGCACGTGGCACATGTCGGGGGGACGTGGCCTGCCTGGCCCAGGACCCCCGTGGTACCCGGGCAGACTGGCATCACCAGGGGACACTTCGTCTTTGGAAGGGGCCTCTGCAGCCCTGCCCAGCTGGAGCCCTGTCCGCTGACCCCTGCGCTTGTTTCGGACCCTTCCCTGTCTGCACATAAACACCTGCCCCTCATCCCCTGTCCCTTATCCTTCTGCTTCGCCCTGTGGCCAAGGGCCGCTCCCCACTGTGAGCTTAACTCCTTCCCCTGGGAACACATCTCACCTGGTCCTGCTCCCGCCAGGTGCTCAGCGTTCCTCACCTCAGTCTCCACCAGGTGCTCGCCACCCATCCCAGCCCTATGAAACCACATCGGGGCCCTCTGGGGGCACCCCAGCTCTGGCTGGGCCCGGCCAGGGTCTGCCCCTGCCCCGTCTCCGCTTCCTGGGGTCCTTGTCCCCCTGTCTGAGTTTAAGGAGGGCTTCACGGAGGAGGCGGCCGCTTCGATCCTCCAGTCTGGGTGGAGGCTATCTTGGCTGAGCGGTGGTTCCTGAGCATGGGGTCAGTGGACAGGGCAAGCCCCTGCCAGCCTTGGCTCCAGGCTTTTCCCTCCTCTGTAGATGACCTCCCCGTCACACCTGCTTTTCCCACGTGCTTTTTACACCTTCGCACGTGCTATGTAGGGGGCTGCCCCTGCTGTCTGCCTCTCAGCATCCCTGCTCCCCCTCTGTGCTTGCCTCTGCCTCGCTGGCTCAGCCCCCGAGACTCCGGGCATCGAAGTGAGCGGCGTCTCCCCGGGAGCCTCCGGGGCTCCCCCTTAGCCTGTGTCCCCAGGACCCAGCTGCCGCTCGTCCGGCGGGTGTCGTGGTGGAGCTGGGCCCAGGCGTGCTGGCTGCTCACCCTTGTTTTGGGGTGGCGTCCCCAGGCAGTGAGCGTGGCTGGCGTGGTGGTTTCCAGGGTGGCTCTGAGGACGGAAGGGTCGGGTGAAGGTGCTGTAAAGGGGGGACCAGGGGCCTGGTGGGGGGGTAAGCCTCGAGGAGCGACTCCCCAGGGCTGCAGCAGGGAGCAGGGCAGAGCCCCGGGGTCCCCTGCCCTGTGCGAGGAGGGGCTCTCGGAACGAGAGGTGGGCACGGGGGGCTCCCCTGAGCCGAGCCGTTAGCCGTGAAGAGTTTTAAGCCCCTTCCGGTTTTACTGTTGTCAGGACAAAACAACAAAAGAGGAAACCTTCCTGGAAAGTAGAAAGAAAAAATACAGCAAAACATGAACTGGAAATAAAACTAGCTGTTTGGGGGTGGGGTTGGGATAACAAGGAGCCATCCGGTTAAAAAAAAATTTGAGAAAAATAGGAATTGTTGGGATTACTCGGTTAACAGTACCTTGGGAGTAAAACTGTTGTCTTGGAAATAGGTGGGAAGCTATTTTTAGGAAGCTGGACATGACCCTGATGGCAGAATTAGCCGGCAGGAAACCCCCAGCCCTCTTCGTGCTGGTTGAGTGTGGGAAACTCAGTTCCTGGCCCAGCCCAGGACCTGTGCGCCGAGGGCACCGTGCCCCCTGCCCCCCCATGCTGGGTAGCACCCTGCTTTGTAGGCTCCAGGCAGACCGGACCCCCAGCCCCCCATGCAGCCCACCTGTGGGGGTGGCGGCAACCTGGGGCCTCGGTGTGAGCTGGCGTTTTCCATCTCGCCTTCCCTTCTGGCCCCTCGGCCAGCGGTGCTGGGCCCTCTTCCCTCGGGTGGGCCCGGGCTCTAGCAGGCGGCATCTCTGCCAGGGGTTTGGAGAGGGTTTGGGGAGAGACCGGATGAGCTGCTTTTCCATTGAAAAGGACAGGAGAGAAGGGCCTCAGCAGGGGGTGGGGAGGGTAGTGATGCCCTTTGCCATGTGCCCGCCGTGGCGTGGCCAGGAGGGGCCAGCTGGCGTCACCGAGGACCTAGCTGCTGCCCCTCCCTGGGGGAAGGAAACCCAGAGGGCAGGAGAGGAGGCTGATGCCCGTGGAGAGACGCCCAGGCAGCGGGCCTCGGTTTCCCTCTTGCACCCCGGGCAGTGTGGTCGTGGGCAGCCTTGGCAAGTCCCGGGGTGTGTGCAGACTCCTTCCTGGCCCAGGCTCAGGGGCCCACCCGGGGCTGGGTCGCTGCACCCCCACCTCGGCAGGGCAGGCCCACCCACCCCCGTCACCCACCCACAGCGGTGTCTCCTGCTTTCCATTGAGGGGGTTTCTGGGGTGCAGGGGGCCCTGTCGCCGTCCCCGGGGAGCCTGTGGCGAGCAGTGGGTGTGTAACATGAGCAAGGAATGAATTTTTCATGTGTGCAGCCACCCGGCGTGGGGCCTGTGTGACCCGGCTGGGGGATCTGGTTGCACCTGTGTCCGGGGGGTGGCAGCGGCTCACCTGCGCCAGGTGTGTGTGCTCCTCCCACCCGGGCCTGCTGCGGCCCCTGCTGCCTCCTCTCCCGGCGGTTCTGGGCCTCACGTCTAACCCCCCCCCACAGCCCGGCCGTCTCCTCTCCTGCCTGGACAGTTGGTTTTTTAGTGCAACGTTATTGAGAGAATTCACACGCCCCGCACTGCACCCAAACCACGATTGGCGGCTCCTGGCACCTTCACGGAGTCGGTGTTCACCACCACAGTCGAGTTTAGAATGTTTTCATTGCTCCAAAAATAAGGAGAAAAAGGAAAACCCAGATCATCCCCTGCCCCTTACCCCCCCATTGTTGACCCCTAGCCTTGGTGGGGGGCATATTAAAATATTACTGTCAGCTGTCGTCCGTAGTTTGCAATGGGCACGTTCCCCCCACGCCCCTCTGTCATTGGCTCCGTGTAATGGTGTCGCCCATCTGCTCTGGCTCGTGGAAGAACTCGGGTGTGTTCGTACAATCACGGACATTGTGCACCCAAGATTTGCTGTTACACGTTCCCGCGGTTTAGCCTCCAGCTTCCCTTCTGGTGACATCCGTGACTCCAAACATCCCCTTTTCGTCGCAGTCACATGCCATTTGGCACTGTTGGTTATTCTCACGCCAACATGCTACCGTCACCTCCGTCCATTTCCTAATGGTTAAGTTCAACCTAGTTAAACATTCTGCTCGTATTAAGCAACCACTCCCCGTTCTTTAGCCTTGTCCTCCATCCTGATGAACTTTATTCTGTATTTTAGGTCCCTGAGTTTGCATGCTATCACTATTAGCTCATATTAGTGGGATCATACAATGTTTGTCCTTTTGCATCTGACTTCTCTCTCCTAACGTAACATCCTCAAGGTTCATCCGTGTTGTCTTACGCATCAGGACTTTACTCCTTACAGCTGAATGTGCCATCGTTTGTCCACACCACATTTTGCTTATCCACATTGATAGAAGGACACTTGGGTTGTTTCCTTCTCTTGGCAATTGTGAATAATGCAGCTATGAACATTGGTGTGCGAATGTCCGTTTGCGTCCGGCTTTCAGATCTTCCGCGTGTGTCCCGGGTAGCGGGACTGCTGGGTCCTGAGGTGACTCTGTACTGATCTTCCCGAGGAATTGCCGAACCGTCCTCCGCAGCGGCTGCACCATTTTCCATTCCCGCCAGCAGTGGCTGCCCGTTCTCTCCAACACCTGCAGCCTCCTGTTTGTTTAGTAGCGGCCATTCTGGTAGGTGAAGGGGTATTTCACTGTGGTTTTGATTTGTGTTTCCCTGATAGCTGGTGAAGACGAGCGTCTTTTCATGTGCTTTTTTAGCCATCTGTGTTCCCGCATTGGAAAAATATCTATCCATGTCTTTTACCCTTTTTTAAATTGGGTTATTGATCTTTTTGCTGTTGAGTTGTGGGATCTCTTTATATATTCTGGATATTAAACCTTTATCGGATACATGGTTTGCAAACATTGTCTCCCATTGAGTCGGCTCTTGGCTGGTTTTCAAACACGTGCTTTGGCACAGACACACGGAGGAGTGGGCAGGACGCATGGGGACCCCAGTGTTCTCGGGGTTCACCGTGCCGAGCCCGCCGGAGCTCCCTGGGCTTCTCATCCGGGGAGGGTGTGATGTGTGTCGAGGGTGTGGTGTGCTCCGGCCCGGCCCGATCCTCAGCCTGCAGGTGCCCGTGGCCGCTGTGCCCCTTCCCTCCTGTGCATGGGAGCCTGTCCGCTCCCAATGCTCTGCCACCCTGTCAGTGGGGCTCAGGGTGAGGACAGTGAGTCGGGCCACCTGGTAAAAGACGCCTTCTCCCAGCGCAGCCTGAGGAGCCGTCCTCG
>PVKY010001140.1:0-34863 GCA_004027775.1 Bradypus variegatus | reverse complement strand
ACATCTGGAGTTCAGACTTCCAGGCTCCAGAACTGCAAGACAGCAAACCCCTGTTGTCTTAAGCCCACCGGTGCCATCCCTCATTACTGCAGGACAGGAACTAAGACTGCCTGGAAAGATCAACTGCGAAGGAGAAATTGGGCACCATGTTTGGTAACAATTCTCAACTTCCAAATGCAAGGAGCAGCATATGCCCAAGAGAACAGGGCTTGCAGCCAATGCCCCCTTGTTCCCCAATCATTGCCATATCTGTGGCATGAAGGAATAAAGAGAGCACAAACCATGTTCCTGTACACCTCCACAACCACTAGGTGCCTCAAGAAAGCAATCGATGTGGCTGAATATTTTTAACTCAGTTGATTGACCTCGATGGGGATTTTGGCACTGTGTGGACGTGGTCCCACCAATTTTGGCATCAGATAGAGAAAGTTAGGCTACAACACTCTGAAACTTCCAAGGAAAAGCCCTTCAGCTGGATCAGTAACTGTCAGAAAATGTATCAGAAGAAGAACTGTGTCAAACAGTTTTATTTTGTAACATGAACCCCTAAAGGTCCTTGGAATTAGATGTTGCCTTTTAAATGAAGCACGTGCTGTGCAGGAGACTTCTAGTGGTCTCTGTGAGTTCTAGAGTTTGTGAAAACAGTAGCGTAAGAAGTCTTTTGCAGGTAAAGAGCAGGTGGGAGCCACCAGTGGATTGCTGAAGAGACTGACAGACTAGCTGAGGAGTGGACAGAGGAAGCAAGGGTGGTCCCTGGCATTCTTGGAGTCCAGAGCCTGTGAGCAAAATGGACAGAGTCCTGCAAATACTCAGCACCTGAAAATATAAGAAAAGTGATAAAAACACACAAGGCCACCAGGAGATTTGTAAGAACTGAGGGATCAGGGTTAAGTAGGACGGCAAACACTGAGCATTGACATCTGCTTCTGTAGCTAACCTCTGCAGCCAGACTTCATCCTCTGCTGTCTCCCACAGTCTACGCTAGGACTGCAAGACGTCTTTGGGCCCTACTTTTAAAATAGACTTAGAACCCATGTCCCCCTCTCCTCATCCATGCTGCCACCCTGGTTATCTGGCTGTCTCTGAAATGTCCCCCTGGCCTCTGCCCTGCCCTTCTGGACACCTTTTCAATGAGGTACCCAGAGCAAGCCTTTTAAAATACGTATCAGACAGTGGCAAGCCTTTGTTCAAACTATGCAATGGGCTTCCCTTGGACTCGGAGCCCAGGGCCAGCAATGGCCCCTGTGACCCAAGCCCTTGTTGCTCTCCCTGAGTCACAGTGTCCTGGCCATGCCAGCCTCCTGTGGCCCCTCAGATGGAGGAGCTGCAGAACCTCCTCCTGACCTCCACTCTGGCCATCCCTCTGAGGGAGCTGTTCTCTCCCAGGTGACCTCACAGTGAGTTCTGTCACCTCCTTCCACCCCCATTGACTCACGGACGTCTGCCCCTCCCATCGTATTTGAAATTGCAAGCACTGCCCTGCACAGGAGACCCTGGTGCTCCTGTTTCCCGACTCTGCAATGCTGATCACCTTCTAACCCGATGCAGCGTCTGCTTATTGGTCACCCTCTTGTTGGTGATCTGGATTCCCCAGGAGGGGGCAAATGCACCAAGCACAGACGTCTTTGAACATTTTGTTCCCTGATGGATCCCCAGGTCCATGAACAATGTCTACCATGTAGTAGGGGCTGAAAAAATATTTTCAGAATGAAAATAATGAATGGATTGACAATGGTGCTTACAGAGGAGGTGGGGGATAGCCTGCTGCCCCAGAGTTGCCCTACTTCTCTTTTCTCTTAGCTGACTCAGCCTGGTGAGGGCATGAGGGTTGAACATGGCGGTCAGGAATGCCCTGGTGTCCTCGCGTGTCCTCGTTCATTAATGGGTATTCTGCTCAAGGTGTGAAATGGATAGCTGAAGCCTGGATTTTCTCCTCATAGGACTTCTTTCCTGGTTTTAAGTTCGGATGTATTTGAGAGAATCATTGTGCCCGTTTGAAGCTGTTATGGAACCCAGAAGAGCCATGTTCCTTAATGCAATCTTGTGGGGCAGACTTATTAGTCTTTTAATTAGGGTGGGACCTTTTGATTAGGTTGTTTCCATGAAGATGTAATTCACACAACTGTAGGTGACACATTTTGATTAGACCATTTCCATGGAGTTGTGACTCTGCCCCTTCAGGGTGGGTCTTGATTAGATCACTGCAGTCCTTTGATAAAGCTCTCAGAGAGAAGGAGTTCAGAGAAGCTGAGAGAGACATTTTGGAGAGAAGCTAAGATATGTAATCCAGAGTTTGCCCCCAGGAGAAGCTAAGAGCCAACAGAGAGTCAGGCACTTGGAAATGCTGGGAGTTACAGACAGAAGGACATATGGAGATACTAAGCTAAGAGATGAAGCCCAGAGTTTGCCCCAGAGAAGCTAAGATAGGACTCCCGGATGCTGAGAGATAAACACCCTGGGAGAACAAGCAAGGATGCACAGGAGATGAGAGAGAGAAGTTAAGAGAGACAGAAGCCCAGAGACATTTTGGAGAAAGCCATTTTGAAATGCAACCCAGGAGCAAAGGACCAGCAGACACCAGCCACGAGCCTTCCCAGCTGATAGACGTGTTCTGGATGCCACTGGTCTTTCTTCATTGAAGGTATCCTCTTGTTCATGCCTTAGTTTGGACACTCTGATGGCCTTAGAACTATAAATTTGCAACCTAATAAATAAATCCCCTTTATAAAAGCCAATCCATGTCTGGCATTTTGCATAACAGCAGCTTTAGCAAATTAGAACAATCATCGTGAAGCATCATGAAGCATTGTTAAGGTGTGTGTGTGTGTGTATGTGTGTGTGTGCATGTGCCCATTAAACTATTTATTATTTAAGAAGAAGATAAAGACATTACAGGAAAAACATTAAGTAGCTTCAACAAGTTAGCCACAAAGATTTTTATTAAAATCCAGATGTTTAGCCTAACATTGATATAATCTCTTTTTGCCATATTGTTACAAATATCCTGATTAGGATAAAGATAACAATAGAGAATTGGTAAAAAGGCTTCCACTTTATTGCCTTATTTTATTGTCTTATGATAATCTTCCTGTTTTGACAATGCACCTATGCAGTATTCCAAAAGTAAGATGAAGATGCACTTTTAAACACCTCAGCCCTTTATTTTCTTGATGTCAAATAACAGTTGGAATGAATGTCTTTTACTTAATTTACCTACTTTGCTATTGTGGAGAAAAACAATTGCTCATTGGGAGCGATGCTTTTAATCTGGAAGAAGGATGTAAAAATCCCGACAGATACAGAGTGTGGGTGAAGTCGCCAAGTGACACTTGACCACACATGGAAATGTTACCTTCTGGGTCAGTTTGATTTGTTTTTCCACAAAATGTCACATTTTCTAAATTTCTTGCTAGGAAATATTTACATTTTAACCTAATATGATTAGGAAATCACTGAACTGAAACATTACATAGGTTGGTTTCATTATAATTTCTGCATAATATGGCTCACATTTTCCAAGTGGTAATTAGATGCATTAAGGATGAATGATTCCTTTGGGGCTTATTCTGGAGATTTTTCTTCCAAATTCATGTCAGGGGTCACCCAGGGCAGGGCACAATGATTGTCACTGAAGAAGGCTGCAGATAAAAGCTTCTGAAATGGATCAATGGCCAGGGAACAAAAGTTTGGGCTCTGAATTACCCAAGGCAATTCCTGATAGACCAGGCTCTTATGCACACTTATTATGGTGCCTCGAGAAAATAAAATACACATATGGCTTTACTAAAATAAATATGGGTTTGGATGAAACAGGCCTAGGAATACAAGCCTAATGTCAATATGAAGGCAAATGTTAATAGAAGATTTGCCTATTTTTGAAACTGGATTCTGTTTTGGTGCCATTTCTGTTTACCTTTCTTGACCTTTCTGAGCTTCAGTTTCCCCTTTACATAATGGGTTAGACCACGTAATCTCTTTTTATCCAAATGATAAAATGCCTGACACAAGGTAATATTTGTGTTTTTTATAATCTTTGTTAGAGACCAGGTAAATATACATATACATTTGAAAATGAATTTTTTTAAGTTTTCTTCTTAAATACATAGGTATATTTGTGGGAATTTATCTATTTAATTTACTCCCTGCAGTTGATGTGATTGGATATACATATTTTAGCTGGATTTCCTTTGGTGGCTGAGTTTTAATTTTCTGCATAGTCTCTTTAAAATTCACTTCCTCCTTTCTTACCCATCCGTTGTAAGAAATACTATTTGCAACAATAATTTAAATTAGCATTTTATTAATAAAAATAAGTCCAGATTGAGCCAATAAAAATACATGACACCCAGGTAAATTTGAAATTCAGATAAGCAATATATATATGTATACATATGTATATCAGTAAAAGTTCCAAATATTACTCAAGACATACTTATATGACAAATAAATCCTTTGTTTACCTAACATTCAAATCGAAATGGACATCTCAAATTTTTATCTGCAACTCTAAATTAAAAGAACAATGTTATGCTTGTTTAAACAATATTAGAAAGGAAAAAAGTCTCTGAACATGTCACCTACTTGTTCAATTTAAATGCATTAGTCATAGCATTTCTTACTAATCACTATTGAATTCTGCAGTCAGTTTTAGACCTTAGTTCACTCTTTTTGAGAAGTAACATAATAGAAAGTGCTGAGCAGGTTGGATTAGAAGGTCCTGAGCCTGTTTTCTCAGTGCACTCAGTTAGCCACTGAATCGAACTTGCACAGTCCGGGATGAAAAGCAGCTCTCTCAGCTCCGGAAGAGCCGCCGTGCTCCTGTTCAGCCTTGGCTGCCAGCCCCCTGCCTGGCACTGGGATCGGGCGATGGGCTGCCACAGCGATCACCCTTGGGATTCTAGCCCTGAGCTTCCAGTGCTGGGGCTCACACATGGCACTAGGTAGGACGCAGCACCCTCGGGCGGCCCCCTGGGGTGCCACAGCTGCCCGTGCCACCACACATTCTCCCTGGAGGAAAGACTGCAGCTGGCATTTCTGGTCCCTGCCTGAGATCTGGAGGTGGCACCAAATACCAAACACTGCTGCTTCAGGAAGAGTATTGCCTTTTCCATATTTTTCCAGGAATTAAAAATATCCTTTGCAACAAACAGACACAATTTATAATGGCAACAATGGGTTCCATTATGGCAGGGACTTTTATCTGCTCTGGAGACAAAGCATTCACATTAGGCATGGAAATGTTTACAAATTACATGTGCAAGGAGATTTCTGTGAGCTATTTGTAAGGCTGTACCTTTCTCACTTGCAGGCAAATTACCATCCTCCAAAATAATATTTCTTTCTCCACATTCTCTACTACACTTTTTCTGACAGGTGGGTGGTACATATTTTCAGACTAAATTGTAGGAGACATTTTCTTTTTGTTTGCTTTCAAGCAGCATGCAAATAAATGGCAGAAATAAACAATTATTACAATATCTTTGTTTTTTTCATCATTTGTCATGACAGAGCTGCTTCGTTGTCATTTGAAATTACAAAGACTATACTCAATATATCATCTGATACATCTCAGTGCTTTGCCACCAGTGCATCTAATCCTATCTCTTTAACTTTTTAATTATACTTATTCACTTTTATAATTAAAAAATGCCATTTTAGATATTGGGATTAGCCTTTAATTGCTTGGGATGAAATATGACAACTCCAATTACTTCATGTCAAGGTTCTGCTTATTTTTGTTTTTCTTCTTTTCATCTTTTCTTAGGGAGCCCGTTTCCAATTACAGCCCAAATTCTTCTTATCTGCCTTATTTATTGCAGCAAGAATATTTCAATGCCGCCACTTTGTTATAATTACTTTGTGTCACCAGAGCCTCAAGAGAAAGTCCAAGTTCTGTTCCTCATGCTGCTTGCTATTGATAGAAGGGGGTGCCCAGTGAGGTGCACATTTATTAATTTGTCAAATATTTGCTTGGATAAAATGTTGCCCTAAAACCGTATTCCATCTATTCAGCATTGACATTTGAGGTATCTGACAAAGGATTCTTTGTAAATCAGTTGTTTTTGCATCACAGAATGTCTCCTCCGGCTGTGGGTCCCTCCCTCTGAACCCCAAGTGAGATCCTCAGAGTGAACTAGCCTCCTGTTGGAGGGTGCCCTGAACCCTAGAGTTGATCATGGCGCGAGCTTTGCACGAAAACGCCTGGACTCTCCATCCAAGGCCAGAAAAAACTGTTTTGTCACATTTGGCTGTCACGGCCTTTTTCCAAGTTGGGTTTAATGAAAAAAAAAAGTCAAAGAACAATGTTGTGTCACCTCAAAAACTGATCAGTGAGTTAATAGAGTACATCAGAAATTTCAGGTTCTGATGTCTGATGATGTTTAGATAAATGGTTAGGAAATCAGAGTTTAAATTACGTGAGAAAGAGAATCAAATCAGGACTGCTAATATGCTTGAGAAAATTGGGGCTGACAAAACTGGTTGATTTCAAAGAAATCTATATATACTGTGCCTTGCAAGGATTAGTAACACAATGCATAGAATGTCAGGCTGCCTGACAATGTGCAATACATACCCCCACAGTGAAGTAGAACCAAAAATACAGAAAGAACATGAAACACTAGTTAGGACATAATTTAAGAAAGAAAAAACTACACTGGGAGTACTTGCTGTTAAAGTCTTTCTGACATTTTCTGCTTGTGTAAATTAAGACATCTATCTGAACACAAATTATTGCATCATTAACTTTTTACTGCTTTCAAGTTTAGACTTTTGTCTTTTGGGCTGTACTTCTAGAATTGAGTAGTAAGTGCTCAAATGTATCAAGGTTTCCTGGCTGGAGAGTAAAAATAAATAAATAAATAAATAAATAAAAACAAAAACACTCAAGTTATGTGCCCTTTTCAGCCTTATTCAAATACCAAATACATTTAATTATTACGACTTTCCTTCTCCTTACAAAATGACCATCTCAGGTGAGTAGATATACATCAGACTCTCCATATAAAAACATTTCAAAAACACAAAATGCTTTGAAAAAGAAAGAAACTCATATGGACACGCTCAAAGCCACCCCTTGGACTTCTGTACTGTCGTGCTCAGATGCCCTCATCGCGTGAGCAGGTCAAGCTCTGGTGTGAGCTGGAGCTGAGATGTGGTAGAACGTCCAAGGGGACCTCTTATCCTGCTTCACTTCTGAACTGCATATCCGGTTGCTCACGGGAAGCCCCACCAGCCCCCTCAACGTGGCTTCAGATGAACAGAGCACCTCCAAAGCTGCCAGGACGCAGGGCTCCAAGCAGCCTTGACCCTCACGTTTGTCTAGCTTTCCTTTAAAGTAACTCAGCGTGTTCCTTTTCCCTCTCCTATTTATTGCCGCTGCCTTCATTCTCACATTGAGTGTTTCTTGCTTGGGATTCTGGATGGTTTCAGACCGTCTTAACTTAGCATCCTTGCATTCTTGTCTGCTGCTTCCTCTTCTGTAAAAACTGATGTGCACGAGCTCAGAACCACTCCATGAGTGGTTTCTCACTGGTGGGTGAAATCTCAAGGTGTCAGGCTGGCACTCAGAGGAATGCAGCTAGGCCCCACTGCCCTCTCTGCTTCACCCATCTTTCCTGTTTCTCAGAAAACACCTGCTGCTTAATGTGTTAGGTTGGAAACCCACCCCATTGAGAACACAACCAATGAAGAGGTGCTATCAGAGAACATAAATTTATAAAGGCGCTAAGATGCTTTTCAGGGTTTGTCTCTCATTCACATAAACCATTCTACTCCAATAGCTTTCTATTTCATAATTAGACAAATTTTATCTATTTTATTTATAACTAATATTGAGCTATACCACCATCAAATTTTCTTTATTTATTCACTTCTGTTTAGTGAATTGATTTTTACATTACTGTGAGCACTATTTTGGTTAAAAAAGTCCCCATTCATCAAGGTGTAAGATTCCATTCTCAATGTAAAAATAGACATACCCCTAGGAAATTCAATATTGGGCAGATGTCATTCACTACAATAGTCTCAAAATTCTGGCAGGGTTTTTTGTAAAAATTATTGAGTAATGCTAAAATTTATATGGAAATGAAAAAGAACTGGAATAGCCAGAACTATTTTGAATAAGAACATAATTGGAGAACTTGTACTACCTGATTCCAAGACTGATTATAAAGCTACAGTAATCAAGATTGTGCGGAATTCGCAAAAGCACAGATATATAGATCAATGGAATAGAATGAAAGTCCTGAAATAAAGCCAACTGATTTTTCACAAAAAAAGCCAATGTAATACAATCAGTATAAGATAATTTTCACAAGAACTGATACAGGAGCAAAAGATAACTATATGTAATAAAATGAACATTAATCCTATACAAAACTTCACATCCTACCCAAAAATGAACTCAAAATAGTTCATAGAACTAACTAAATATAAATGCTAAAGCTATAAACTTGTATAAGAAAACATAGGAGAAAATTTTTGTGACACTCTTTTAGAGAGAGGTGTCTTCTGTAGGACACACAGAAACTGAACTATTAAAGCAAGGATCAGTTGAACTTCATCCCAATTAAAAATACACTTTTCAGAAGACACATTTATAAAAAGGAAAAGGCAAGTCACAAACTGAGAGAAAATATCTACAAAACATATAAGTGGTAAGAACATATAAGGACACTTACAACTCTCTGAGATTAAAGCAACACAAATAAGCATGGGTAAAATATTTCAACATGTACTTAATCAAAGAAGATGCACAAACCATAAAACAAGCCCTTGAGAACATATTCAAAATTATTAGTCACAAGGGAAATACAAATTACAATACTGAGATAAATGTACATGCATAGTAAATCAGCTTAAAACAAAACAAAACGAAACAAAAACTGGCAATATCAAGTGCTGACAAAGATACAGACCATCTTGAATTCTCACAATTTGCTAGTGGAAAGACAAAATGGAATTAAAACTTTGAAAAACAGTTTGACAGTTTCTTCAAAAGTTAAAGATGTGATTATATGATTGCTTACCATACAACCCAGCAATCCCAATTCCACGTATTTACCCATGAAATGTGAAAACAAATTCCCATGAAAAAAATCTGTAACATTAATGTTTATAGTGGCTCTATAAATATTATCGAAATTCAGAAATATTTCAACTTTTGAGTAAATAAACTGTGATAGAGCTGCACAATGAAATACTACTCAGCAATAAAAAGGATAAAACTACTGACATACTCAACCATACAGATGAAGCTCAGAGTCGTCATGCTAAATTAATGAAACATAACATAAAAGGTAAAATACTGTGTGATTCTATTTATATGTTAAAACAGTTAAACCTGTAGTGGCAGCAGATCAGAGCTGTTGGAGGTTGGGCGTGAGGGAAAGAGAGTGACTTCAAGGTAGCACAGGGGACTTTCTGGGGTGATGGAAACATCCGACATCGCGACCGCAGCACTGGCTATACCCACACATAACTGGCGACCATCATACCTATTTGTCAAACTCGTATTTTCCCTCAAAATTGGTGACTTTTATTATAACTAAACTATATTTCAATAAGGATGATACTTAAAAGGCAGATTTTGAACTGGCTTGCAATCTGGCAACAGACTCTTCCTTTTCTTTTTTTTCTTTTTGTACCCAGAAATGGGAAAGAAGTCAATAGCTGTTTTGGTAACTCTTACCAATTTAGCCTACACATACTGCTTTACAGAAAATTTATAAATTAAGAATTAGGCAAATGCAGGGGTGCAAGAAAATGCAAAATTTTATTTCATGGTTATGTTTAAATAGTGTTTATGGTTCGACTGTGGGTGTACTTGTTGCCTGGGAATTTCCATTGTTTCCTGCAGAGAAGGGATCTGAAACCCCCCTTTTCAGGATCTGCCTTTCCAGAGAATGTGCAGCCCCACCTTGGATTTCTAGTCTAAATGGAAACGTCTTCTTGCTTCCCAACCTTTAGGAGACAAAGTTAACTATTTCTTCAGGTCTTTGTCGTATATGAATTATAAATCAAGATAGTGCATGTTAAGGCATATAAAATTAAAGCTCTATCAGTAAAACAGTTGAAGGCAAGATTTATAACACAATATTCAAAATGGATAAATCAAAACTCACTGCTTGTAGTCATTAAAGCTTTTTAAAATTTAGGTCATTAAAATTTTCATGTTATTTCTTTAAAATTCCCACCTAGAAAACCTATTATGTCCAGGATTTTGCTGCATTCAGATTAAATCTTCAGGAATTTTTGGATAAAATTTTATTATTTGAAACTGCTTTGAGGAGCATAAAATGATTTTTAATGACACTTTTTAAATTCTTTTTTGTTAATGACAACTTAATGTTCCCCACTAGAGAATCATCTTCTCTTGTATGAAGCCAGCAGGCAAGGCTTCATAAAGATGTGATGAGTTTAGCACATTTGACCTAGTCAAGTCAATGCTCTGTGAGAAATGTAACAATATTAGTTAGTATGTTGTGATTTATGAACTCAGTATGAGAAAAATAAAGTGCCCCCTTTACACAATACTTACAATGTGTTCGTTATCACTGCTAATAATTCCAATATTTTTCTCTGTCCTATTTTAAATTATCTTTCCCCATTTTCTGCTGTTTAATTTGTTCATATTCTCTGAAAACAACAAAAATGGATATGCTCATGGTGAGACCATTTTTCTGGAAAGAGCATTTAGAACTTTGGGGAGGGGTACATATTGGGTCCTAAAAACTATTTTCTTGATTTGACACGGAGAAAAATGTATTAATATTCTGATAGTTTGCAATAAGCCTAATGTTTCTGTAGAATGATGTATCTATGCATTTATGCTCAAATAAATGTTATATCAAGTGTTTATTTTTATCAATTTATCTTTAATTAAAATGTTGCTCTGCTGTGGTTTTGAGTGTTTGAGCGTCTCACTGCATGAACGTTGAAAGCAGAGCCCTCAACACAGATATTTACACGATGTCACAGCGAGCTCTTGTTTTGACTCATTGACAACCTTCAGCAGTGGTAAGTGCTTTGAACCACAAATGCTGCCATAATTTAAGTCTCTCGATAAAGGACGTGTTTCTTCAGTGCCTCTCAGCCTCGAGTCAGGGTCATGGGGGACACCCAGGAAAGGGGGAGCATACAGTTTTCTGATTCTTTGCATTTATGTTGAAGTACAAGATTCAATTATTTATCACATGCTTCTTTTTCACATGCTTTTTTTCACTGGATGGAGAAAAAAAACGAAAACATGAATATTTGTGATCTGAAACTACACAAATGTGAAGCGATGCTAGGACAAAGCCACTAACTGAGGGTGCAAAGCAGAACGCAGAGGACACCATTTCAGCCTGAAGACAGTACGTGGGAAGAGTAACAGAGCTTGCATGGGGCATTAGCAAGCAGAAGAGTTTTCATCAGCAAGGCGGGCCAGGACAGACGTGTCTCCCACACTGACACTCCTTCTGAAGGTCATAAAGAACAGGAAAATAATCTAGAAAGCAATAATCTGCTCACTTCCTAATGTAGCATAGAAGTGTCTTGACTAAAACGGCATGGCATTAAAAATCATTTCTAATTATTTTAAGTAATATTTAGATCAATTCATTGTAATCTTATTAACTTTCATATTTATGTCTGAATTAGATTACTTTCATGTTTGTTTAAGCTCTCTTGCTTTTTAAAACGTCTCTTTGGAAGACAAATTAAGCATGGTTAAGATAATCGATGGCTTCTGTGGTCTCAACATATGTAGATACTGGGAGTTCTGCTTCTTCTGGGGGAACCGCTCCCCGCAGGGTTGTGACTGAAAAGGGATGATGGGGTTCATTCTGGAGCACTCCTGCCAGTTTCTTCTGCAGGGGAACCCAGGCACTGTGGAGAGAGACACGTGCAGGCTTTAAAAAATGTGCAGTGACTTGTGACGATACACAGTGTAAAGGACTTCTAATCTGGGAAAGATTTTAGTCATCTCTTAAACCTAGAACTTCACCTTCAGAATGTTCTCATTTTATCCACAGTTGCATGCTTATATGTAATTAGAATATAAAGGGCAAGGATTTGGGGGTGTAATATGGAAGTAGCATTGAAAAGAATGGGGCATTTTTAGCAATGTGTACTATAGCCAGTTTCCTACTATTTTAACACCATTTTACAATTGAACACCACCAAAAAATACAAAAAAAAAAAACAAAATTCCAATTTAGAACCAACCATAAATTGAATTTCTGTTGTAATAGTGTTACGTATTGTTTCAAAGAAAGATTTTAGTACTTTGTTTTCCTTTTAATGACTGACTATTAATTAACTGTGAACAGAGTTGGTAGATCAGTATTACCCATTATAAAACAATTGAATAATACTGAAAAAATTAGTTGTCAAATCTTAGCTGCAAAGAGTAGGCAATACTTCCAACTTTTTGCAAATGGGATGAGGTGGGAGGAAGCATATCAAGAACTTGGTTTTGTTATAAAACCTTTTTTTTTTTTAATTTTACATTGCCAAAAAGGATTCTTCCTCAGTATGTAGTTGTGTGGTCTTGCTGTTGTGTGAGGGTCGCTCTGAGAGTCCGATTAGAGATACGATCCCCCATTTGGTTTGGCTCCTCCTGGCTCCCGTGATTTCCAGGAGGAGGTGGGTGCTGTGGAGAGGACGCAGCCCCCCTCAGTCGGGAGCTGCTCGTTCCCAACACTGCGGGGGCTGCTGGCCTCTCGCGAAGAGCCTTTCCAGAAGTTGCCCTTGGCTGGAGGGACCCTTTTCACTTGGGTTACACCCTTTCCAGGGGACCCTGACCTCAGCAGCCCCTGGCCTGGGACAGCTGCCTGCCTCAAGGGAGGGATGACCGTGAAGCCCACCCCCACACCAGAGCACCTGCAGGGTGCCCCGGTCCTCTCTGGTGACGGCCAGCCCTGCTCCTGCCCCGTCCTGCTTCTCGTTCTTCACTACCGCCGCGGCTCTCCCTGAGCCCACGCCTCAAAAGCCTGGTGCACACAAATCTGACCCACACTGATGCTGGGGGTTCTGGAATTTCTGACTCTCCAGGGCCAGAAGATCTCAAAAACGCCAAGACACACAGATGGTGTGGACTCCATTTGCTATCAAAATATTATTGCCATGTGGGCATGTACATGATGCAAAATGTACTTTCTCCAATTCTCTGCTAAGCGGATTGGATTTGGGGCCTTCTTTTACGTTCTGCAATGCAACACGGGGGTGCTTTGTGGCAGCATTTACAGGGGCACACTCACATCCCCATCACGGGGCCCCGAGTTGTCGTGCCTGGGGAGGGTGTTGTGACCACAGGACCCGAGACCCTAGAAAGGCCAGGCCCGTGGTGGATCATCCTGCAGGAGTACGTTTACCTTTGGCAGGCTCAGGTCTTAGGATCTGCCCTGGTGTGGACAAAGGATCGGCTTGAAGATGACACAGGTGCACTTTCAGGGTGTCACAGCTGGCTGCAGGTGGGCAGAGAGGTAAACTGTTGCCTGTTACCCGAGCAGCTACCTGCACCTGAGCAGGGGTGAGGTTGGTTTGAACGAGGACATGTGGGAGTGTGTAGAGACAGACTGCCTGCCTGGGGAGGGGGAAGGGTGCCAGGGCAAGTTTGGAGGAGATGATTGAGCCGATGTCCAAAGACGAGCTCTGTTGGGAGGACTTGTCCAAGTCGAGGGGATTACATAGCTGAGACCCAGCTGCGTCTGAAAGGGCCTGGGGTGGGGGAGGCGGGAGTGTGCAGGCAGGAGCAGGGCTAGCGACCTCTCGAGAAGGGGACAAGTCCCAGGGCCCAGAGGGAAATACCCCACACTGCCTCAGGAATGAGGAGCTGCTTTGCGGGCTGGGTCTCTAGGCACAACTGTGGGGTCTCCAGGTCTAAAGGTCAGGCCCAACTTGCACTGTGGCAAGATGCCCTTGGCTGCCGTGTGCTAGGCCCTCAGAACCCAAAGGTGAAATGGCAGCAGGGCTTCAACCCTCAGGCCGATGAGCATCTGGAGGGAAGCGTTACTGGCAAGGACTCATAACCTAAGTGGAGGACTGAGAGTCCTGGCCGAGGGAGCAAGGGGACCACAGCCTTGGAGAAGTGCCGGGAGAGCAGCACCCAGGCCAGCACTCGTGGTGACTCTTTCCAGCCTGAACTCACTTGCTAGTCGGGCATTATTAGCCCCTCTCTGGAGATGAGGAGAGCTCCCACCACTCCCATCCTCTGCTCCCCTGGTGTCCAGTGCCCCCCGGGCCAGTGTGGGCAGCATCACTGGCTCGGCCAGGGGCCTCTCTCTGGAAGGTGGGCCACCAGGCAGCCTGCGGGAATCAGCACATAGGTGCAGAAACCCTGCCCTTGACCAAGGAAATGGACCCTCCTACCTAAGCCGAAGCCGCCTCTGCCCTGGAGAAAGTCTCCGGAGGCCAGTCCCACCCTGGCTCGGAAGCACACAGGGGCCAGGGCCTGCACCGAGCCACACCCAGCACACCGCGGCCGGACAGGGTAGTCGGGGTGGGGGGGGCACAGCAGTCGCGTGGGTCCTTCCCGGAGCCGAACCTCCTTCCCAAGGAGCCTCCAAAGCCAGCTTGCCCCAGTCTGCAGGGGGAGGCTGGGGTTTTGGTCCACAATGAGATCCTGAAAATAGGGCAGGGGCAGTGCCTGGCTGCAGCCCCTCCTCAAATAAAAATGACACAGATCGGCGAGGACACCTCCTCCAGGCTGGACTCGGGGATGCTCAGAGGAAGCAATGTCATGGTTAGGACGCTGACCCCTAGAGGGAGGCCAGTCCTTCTTCGGGCCTGCCCCTTGCAAAGGGGTCAGTGGTCACGGAAGAGCCTTCTGTCCCCCAACTCGAACAATTTCATGGTCTTTGCATTTTCATCTGGGTGAAGTGGCAAAGGGCAAAGCTTCTTAGGCAATTTCTTTAGAATATTCTCAACAGTGCCTTACATCCATGCTCACTTACGGGAAACTTTAGACATTAGCAGACTGTCATTTTCTTTTTCAGCTAGTTTTCCTCCCAATATTAGTTCTTGATTTCTTCTTATATCCTTAAAGTACGAGTTTTCTTTTAAAATATGAAGCACACTCATTGGCTTATATCCTGGAAGGTAAACTGCATGTATCTCCTGCCAATCCTTCAAGGAAGGCATTTTTATATCTGAAACTGCACATTTGATATTTTCAGCCTCTTAAAACAAAAAATAAAAAGGTCGTTCAACCTTCCCAGGGAAATTACTTTGCATAGAACAATTTGGTACTGCATAGCCGCTCAGAGACATGATGCTTCTAGAACAGACCAATTTGAGAAATGGCCTTCCTACTTTAAATGAAGAGAATGCAATATCAATGTCAGGATCATTTAAATGGCTTGTGCAGGGCTGGGATTGCACAGAGAGCAAGTCAAGCACATCCAGTCTAAATCTCTACTCAGAACTACTTGTCAATTTGGCACAATGATGGCCGTCCCCAGTGCCATCTGGGGCAAGCAACACATTTCGTAACTGTGCTAATCTCCTCTCAGCCAGGCACCACTCCGGCTTATGACTTTTTGAGGTGAGAGATCTCTGAGTTTTGCCTCCAGCTGGTCATTAAATGAGGCTAATGATAGCTTTCCTGAGGACATTGGAAGTAACAGGATGTGATCCTGTATAAATATGATATGTCAGAAGCTGTCCCCCCCAAATATCATTGTTGAGGTGACGTGGCCTGTACTGCTCAGGAAGTATTGCCCCATTTTCTAATAGAGTAGAAAAGACTCTGATGCCTGCACAAATCTTCCCCACTGAGTTTCTGATCAGTGGCACTTCAGTGAGAAAGTCAGGCTGCATCTGACTCCAGATTTTGGCTGGTGCCACTTGATTAAGTTATATTGCTTCTCTCTTCTTGGCCCAGGCTGCGTGCCAAGACAGAGATGCCTCCCATTCAAACTCAGCCCCTTCACCTGGAAGCTCAGGCTCAATTAGCAAGCAGGGAAGGTGAGAAATTGAGAAACATAGAGCATGAGTGGTGTCTGAAGCAAATCAACGCTAGAATTTCGCTTGGCTACTCCTGCTTCAAGCAGAAACTTGTACATGCTTTCTTTAAAAAAGCTGTGACTTAAAAAAAGAACCTCCCAAATCCATACTGAAAAATGTATTATTATCTTAAGCTTTTATGATAGCGATCACTTTCTCATGGTAACTCTACATGGTGCTTAAACAATCAAATGGTGTCTACGAAATCCAATGAAGACATAGTTCATTGAAGGGGAAAGGACAGCTTCAATGACCTTGGCCAATCATGTGATCTCTCTGTGCCTCAGTTTCCCCATTTATCAAATTTATAACATCAGGTTAGTGCATCTGGACATATGCTACTCTGTGAATAGTAGCATTTTTGTGACTGACCACAATGAACAAAACCCTGCAAAGGCAGTCTTCTCTCATTTTCCACAATTCTCTTTTGTTTGATGGATGTATTTATTTTTACAATGCAGCAGCATTACCTTTCTAACTAAAAATAACTGAACATATTTAAAGTATTGTTGATGCTTGTAAATATAATTTCCAAACTGGTATTTTGCATAAGCAAATTGAATCAACAATTCAATCTATGCCATCCTACCTGTGACCATCCTAAAGTCAAGCTTTCCCAAGTGCTTTCTTTTTCAACATGATTGTTTGTTATCAGCCTCACTTTCCTTACCCTGGACTTCCCAGTTCATTAATTAATAGATGTTGACATTGGGGGAATAGTTCTGGTTTAGTAGTTATGCTTCCTGGGTGTAAATTTCTCTTTACCACTGTCCCACAGTGAGATCATGGATACATTCTTCAATCCCTCTGCTCCTTAATTTCCACACAAATAAAAAGAGGCATTTGAATAAGTTGATGCATAACAGTCTGTTAATGAATATATAAAATTCTATTTATAAATATATTTATGTTTGCTGTTATGATAATAAAAACTCTCTGGAAAACATTTTCACATTAGATCAAGATCAAATGGCAAAGCAACTTTGATGATTTCTGCAAAAAATTTAGTAAGCATTTCATTTCTGCTATTTCTGCCACCGTCAAAATACATTTCATGCACATTTCAAAGCAAAGTATTTTTGAGAAATCCCTCTTTAACATAATATTGTTGTTTCTTATAACCCAGAAAGCAGCAATATCTGCTTAAGGTAAAATTACTGACTAGTTGGATGCTGTTTGGTAGCATCATCATTTGGAATACTCAGCCCAGCTGCGGAAATGAAAACCTGATCGATGAGTCCATGAACCAGCACCTCCATCCCAGCGCTGTCCTGAGGACCTGTTGTGGCACTGCTGGAGGAGATGTAGGCCTAGGGTAGGTGTCCAAGGGAAGTACACCTGGTTCAAGGCAAGGGCGATATCAATAGGGAAGACAGAGCCAAGGGAACGTCTCTGTCTGGGATATAACACATTTTGCTACCCTGGATTGCAATGCCTTTTCTTCCCTAGCCCAGCTCATCCTCTTCCTGGGCTTCTCCATCTCCTGAATCTGATGTGCCACCATTACTGAGTGCTCTGTTCTCCCTCCCCATCTCCCCAGGCCCTCGCTCCTGCCAGCGACACAGGTGCCAGCTCAGGGCTCTGTCACGGTGGTGATCTGTCAGCCCTGATGGAGACCTTCCAGTCTAGACTTCTTAGACTTGCACACAAGTTGGGAATCCCTAAATAAACGAATTGGCTACACCCTTGTTGAAGCAGAGCAGCTGGGTCTTCAGAAGGATCCTTGCTGCCTTCTCTATTATCCTTTAACTGTAAGCAATAAAAGAACATGAAAATGAATTTAAATGAAAAAAATCATTATTTTCTCACCCAATTATAGTGATTTTTTACATTCTTTTCCAGTCTTCATCCACACGTACACAGATACATTGCAGAATGTAATCAAAGAATATATACTGTTGTGTGATCTGCATTTTTCATTCCACATAAGCATTTTCTCTAGTGTTATGCAATTTAATACACATATTTTAAGTGACTATAATATTTATTGCAATGAATATATTGGGATTCACCCTTTCCTCTATTTGTAGACATTTCAATAGATTTTCTTCAAGTAATTAATAAGCTTTCTTTTTATTGTCCTTATTGATCTAAGTTATTATAGACTAGGTGCACAACTTTAAAGCTGCTTTTTAACAACAAACTTTATAGGTTTTGTTATCTGTCTTAATAGAAAAGAGTGCAGTAGAATGTCATGCTTATAGAAATGACTCATTTTTGCAAATGTAATGTATGTGATTCTTTTGGACACATTCCTCAGATGGGGATATCTGAAGTGAAGGGGTAACCCTCCTGCAGCCCCCAAAATTATTTTGGTGCTCTGTGTCCAATTTGACCCAAAATTAAGAACCAGTAGGGTCACACAAATAGGTGATCTTTCTTTACTATGTATTCCTTCATTAAGAAAATATCAATTGACTATTAAACTATTAAAATGTGGTTTGAATGGTAACACTCATGTCCCATGGCATTTGGTAACACTGGATCCTCACATTTTATGGATAAGAAAGAACATCTCAAGATGTTTTAAGTTCCCACAGTCAATTGGGGACAGCACAGAGATAAGATCTCAGCTCTCGAGTTCTAGGCCGAGCTTTCTCCACTGTAATTCTTCTCAACACTATAGAACAACAATGGAAAACTATAGCAAGTGTTCCAAAGCCAACCTCTCCCTAGTCCAGCCTGCAAAACGTACTATTTGGATATACATGGGATCAATCAAGTGGGCCTCGACAACTCAGGCTACTGACATGGCACCAGAGAAGCTGCCTTGCCAACAAGTCAGCTCCTAATATCTGTTTCTCTAATAGAGTAAAAACACTGTACTTTATTTTCTCTTGTCTATATATTTGCGCAGCAACATTTAGCACCTGCTACATCCTGGGTGCTGCTGTCAGACCTGAAGCTACAGACCCAGAGCTAGCCTGACCAAAAAAGCCCTGTTCTCAGGGAGTTTATAATAGTGCAGGGAGACAGGATGGAAGCCAAGGAAGCTCACTGATAAGCAAGAAACTCACTACGGGAATAAAAACTTAGAAATTATGCCATGTGGTGATGTGATCATGAAGAAGACTCTGGCAGGAGGGAGCACGAGAGGGTGGGTGCTGCCTGATAGAAGTGGTCAGGACAGGACCCTGATCTGCTGACATTCAAGCGGAGCTCGCAAGGGAGGGAAGGAGAACGTCATGGGCTTGTCAAGGAAAGAGAACCCCAACATGAAAACACAGCAGGAGTAAACCACAGGTGGCTGGTTGGTAGGAGCCAGGCCACAGAATTTGTGGTAGACCAGAAGCAAACCCTCTTGGGCTGTGTGAAGGACTGCAGACATTTTTCCAAGGAGATAGGAAGCCATGGGAAATTGTAAGTAGAGAAGCAACGTGATCTGCATTGGTGTGTGTGTGTGTGTGTAAGGCTCCTCCTGGTTTCTGTATGAATAGGTGGGAGCCAGTCAAGAGAGGAAGAAGTGTGCCCTGTTAGGACACTAATACCGCAAAGTCCAGGCAATAAATGGTGGCAACTTGGACAAAGTTATGGCTGTTGAATGGGTTATCTGGCTGGGGCAGGGGTGTACATTGAAAATAGGGGTACACCAGATAGAAGGCAGAGCCAGCAGGGTTCATTATTGAGTTAGCTGTGGGATGAGAGATTAAAACTGGAATTACGAATGCAAGTTTTTTCCCTCAGCAGTTGGAGGTGGGCTGTGAGGGTTGTTAGAATAAAATGAGAGACCATTATGCCCATAAAAGATAATTAGAGTACTTTTGAAGTTATTCTACAGTGTTTCCAATGGCTTGCAATTATTTATAACATTGTAATGGACAAATGCATTCATGCAGCCGTTGTCGTCTCTTTGAAGATGGCCTTACCCTCTCTTCCGCAACATGACGGTCCAATGAGCCATCATCATGCCATTCCGAACTGAGCAGGGCCGTGCTCCTAGAGGTCAGAAGGAGCCGGTGGACCGTCCATCTGGAGAATGAGCCACTGAGGCTAGTAACTGGCGAGACTGGAATTCTGTTGGCTGAGGGAGAAGCGAGCCTCTTGCACACCTACACAGATACAGAAGACCAGGGTGCAGGGTGTCTTCAGTTTCAGGACATAACAGCTGGCACTTCGAGTGCAGACGACTGGAGGGTTCGGAGCTCGCAGCGGATGAAAGCGAAAATCAGGACGTGTGGTCAACAGGGTCATGGTTTGTGATCTTGAAGCAGTTGCTTTTATTTTTTTGTTGTGTTTGAATTTGTTTTTCCCATCCAGGTTTAATTCCTGAGTTCTGTGTGTGGAAATAGAGTTCAAAAGCATATGCAAATAGGGAAAGCAAGGGGCTTCGTTATTTCACCACCACCTGTGAAGTCCGGGAAGGCGCGCTGGCACGCCGGGCAGCTGCCCCACCTTTGGACGCCCGGCAGCTGCCCCACCTCTCCTGCCCACCTGGGCTCCTGACGATTTGTTCTTGTCTTGCTTCCTTGGAAACATAGAATTCCTGGCCACAGAAAACGAAATGCTGAACTTGAGAGTATTTGTGAAAAATCTTTTGACTTTTCTACCTTCTTTTTTAAATTAGATCAGTTGTAGGTTTAAAGAAAAATCATGCAGAAAGTATAGTTTGCATATACCACCCTCAACATGCAGATTTCCTTATTATTCACATAATGTTAATTTTTTAAGATTCTTTGCTACAATTGATAAGACAATATTTTTATTATTATGCTGTTACTTATTGTCCATAGTTTACAATTTTTTCACTCTCATTTGCGCAGTTCTATCCTGTTGCTTTTTAATTTTTATTCTGGTAACGTGAGTACGACCTAAAATTTCATTTTATCCACTTTCAGTTATACAGTTCGGTGCTGTTAATCACATTCACGATACTGTGCCTCCATCACCACCATCCATCACCAAAACTTATCTGTCACCCAAAACAGAAATCCCATACCCCTTAGTCCCTAAATCCCACACTGACTGGGCCCTGTTAACCTGCATTCTGGTTTCTAACTTCATGAATATGCACAAATTACTTTGTATAAGTGAGATATTACAAAATCTGACCTTGTATATCTGGCTTATTTCACCCAGCACGATGTTTCCAAGGTTCATCCATGTTGTTGCATGCAGCAGAAATTCATTCAATTTTATAGCCAAAAGCAAACCAAATACCCATCAACAGAAGAATGGATAAAGAAAATGTGGGTAAATGCACTCAATAGAATACTATTATTTGACTCTTCTTTTGAGCTAAAACACAACCCAATCAGGTAACAAGAAGGTGATAGAATAGGTTGGGGTGCTACACTGGATTTCCTCCCAGGAGATCCAGGGGTCAAAGAACCGAGAAAAAGAATGGCTTAAAATTATGAAGGTTTTTTGATCCAGAAATGGTAGCAGAAAAGAAGAAGTGGTTAAAGCAGTCTTTCTTTGCAGGTAAATTCAGTTGCAAGGACCCACCAAGGTTTGAACTTGAAGTTTATTCCGATGACTCTGCTGCCCTCCAGTATCACAGGGGCACTCAGCAGGGGAATAGAGCTCAGAGCTGATTGTTAATGCTGCTAAATGTGACCTAGGAGGAAGAGGGTGAATTGTGCTGATGACTCAAAATTGTTAGTGAAGACCAGAAAGGATGGTGGAGCTTCCTAGATAGTCTGAACAAAACTCAGTAATTGGGCAACATGATAGCAGATGAAATCCATGACTGGCCAGCACGATGTGAAGCCTACCAGAAGGAATAAATTAAATGCCTCGCCTGTACTGAAGGGCTTGGAATTAGTTGTAGCCTCCTGAGAATAAGATCTAAAAACCATCATAGCTCAGTGAAAACATCTGCTCTATACAGAGCAGCAGTCAGAGAGAATGAGCAAGATGTCAGAGCACATGAAAAAGGGGATTAAAAATGCATGATTTAGTCGTTACAGTGAAAACCTCTCGAGTGATCTTTTCTAAAAACCGAAGAAAGAAAAACTTAAGAGGGGGGAGAAGCATTGTAACAGGGGTCAATTGGCTGTACATATGTTACGTCTTCAAAATAGAGGAGAGAGAATAGAATATTTACAAAATAGTTTCCTGTTTCACATCAAATTGTTAAAATTATGTGGTGTATTTGAAACACTGAAGTCAGCTTGAGTCATATTCCTTCAGCAAATGATTGTGGAAGACTGAATATGTCAGGAAATTCCAGGGAAAACACATGCCAGGCAAGAGTGTACGAGGATTTCCTTCGCAAGGAACTCGATTAGTCTCTGCAGGTGGCGAGCAGGTTAGGTCGCACCACAGCATCCAGAAAGGAGTGTCGGGAAGGTTTGCCACAAAGCTGGCCAAAGCCATCATGGTCATTGTGCAAAAACCCATGGAAAACTTCATTTCACATTCACATTTTCCTCTACAAACCAAGCAGCCTAGAGAGGGGCTTTGCATTTTCTCTGCTTTACACACCTCGTTCATTACCCTCTGCTAGCCCCAGATTTAGCCCTAATGAGAAATATTGACAAGACAGTTTTCTAAAATTCATTGACTTCTGTGTTTATTGAGAAGCCTCTTAGCATTTCATATATGCAAAAGTGGTTATTCTGTTTCTTCCTTTACATCACCATCAAAACTTTTATTCTGCTATATTAAGCCTCCAAGCATAATTTGTCTGCTTTTACTGATGACTGTCTGATAAAGAAATTATTGCCAAAGCATTTAAATGTTGTAGTTACCATAAATTAACTTCCCCACTTGAAAGATGCTAGAGCATACTCTAAAAGGTGACTTAGTGACTTATTTAATGCTCTTTTCTGAAATAAAATCTCTCTGCTTTCCATGCTGAGTCTCAATTTAAGAGACGCAGGAACAATAAAACCAGTACTTATGAAATGGGAACCCTCAGGCAGCCTCTGCAGTGTCTTCTTCCATAATCCAGGGGTTCGGTTAGGTTTGGGAACCACTGACGGAGATAGTAAACCTTCCAGCTTTCAATCCTAATTGACATTGCCTCATTCCTTTATTTATTTTTCCTGTAACTCTTGTCACCTGCTGACACTTCAAATTTATGTAGTGTTAGATTGCATTCGTGGCTCCAGATCTTCTCCCCTCCCTGTCTGGTCCCTTCGTCACGTAACTTCGCTGGACTCTGACTGTTGGTCTGGTATTGTCTGTTGATTTGCTTTACCCAGTAGAATGAGGACGAAGTGCCAGTGTGCAGGTTTCCAGTCCAGGCCATAGAGACCTCTGAGGACCCAGGGCTTGGGGCCCCGCCCCCTCCTCCATCACCGAGATACACGCAGATGACCATCTGACCAGGCAACGGGCCCCTCCCCCCGGAGGGGGGGACACTAAAACCTCCCTTCCCTCACTGTGAGTAACCAAATCCCACCAGAAACTCTGTTGTCACAAATTATTTTGTTTTGTTTTTAAACTTTATCAAAAAATTAAAAAACAAATAATAAAAAACATTTCAAAGTCAAAACAAAAGAATAAGAAAAACAGCCTAAAATAACTACATTGCTTCCACATACCCTTCCCCAACAAAATAAACAAAATGTAAGTCACAAAATTTTATAGCCTCCCCTCCCAGCCCTGCACCCCGCACTCCTCACTCTCTGTGTGGGACACTGACTTTACCGTTCCTGAACCGCTGCAATCAGGAAGTTTCGTCCCTAATTAAACTCATGGGTGTCTCTGTGCCAGGCGTGTTCTTTGGTCTTGGGGCTAATCTGGGTTGGAACAAGACCTCATGTGTTTCGCTTGTTCCTTGCACATCTCCCTTCACCATGAAGTGTGCATGTCTAGGTTAGGTGGTTAATTCCAGGAGAAGGACGAGAGAGGCATGGGACAGAACAGAGCTGCCCCCCCCTCGAGGACACCAACCTAGATCTGTGGAAGCCCAGCTGGTCACGCATGTGTGAGCGATGCGAGGTGAGCTCAGCATGGGTCCGCTGATACATAGAGGGTGTGTAGACTTATATGAAATATATAATTAGATACTGATTGCCTCTCTCTTTCCTTCTAGAGGGTAGGGATTCTTGTCTGTTTTATTGAGTGTTCTCTCCCTAGAACCTAGAGTGCCCGGCCTTTAGTAGGTTCTTGGAAAACATTTTGTGAATGACATCACCAATCACTCAGTCAGTCAAGTTTAACCATGAGAGAGCTGCATGCTTAAATTTCATTGTCTTTGCCCCTTGGAGCAGGGGTCCACAATTTTTTTTTTTTTGTAAAAGCTGGATAGTTTATATTTTAGGCTTTGCATAACCCATACTCTTCTTTATGTTTTGTTTTACAACATTTTAAACACATGAAAGACATTCATAGCTCCAGAGCCATATAATAAGCAGCCTTCAGGCTGACGTTTTCTGACCCCTGCTTAGAGAGCAGCTCTGACAGAAAGCAGGTGGCATCCTCTATGGGGCATCATGGAGGAGCACTAGAGATGTCCTCCTGTGGAGCTCATCATTAAATTCTTTGTGGAGACACGGATGGGACTTGCTGTTGCATCAATTATGTTGTGTGTCTTTGATCTCATCTCTGGAAGAGTGGTGGCATTCTTGAGCAACTGGGTTGATTAAGCTCCTGGACTAAAACCTTGGAAAACATCATCTTGACATTTATTCTGTGCTCATTTGGAAGGTCCAACACCAGTTTATTTGACCCATTGCAAACCCTGAAGATCTCAGGTGTGTATTATCTGCAAGTTCCTTACTCTTTATTTTACATCTCTCTATCTCCTCCCTCTCTCTCTCTCTCTGTCTCTCTCTCTCTCTCATTTTGTCCAATTCTGCTTCTATTTATTTCTCCATTAGATAAATTGTAAAGTACTCTGATTCTTCATGGAATGAGTGAAGGATACATAAATAGGTCTTTGAAGTACCAAATTTGTAACTTAAGGAGATATTCTTCAAAATGCATCCAGATTTACTACTTTTAAAATGATTTACAGAATTATTATCTACCACAATGAATTAGATATTTCTGGAAAACAATTCAACCTATAGTGATTTTTTGAGAGGATTTCTACTCATAAAGTGAATTTCACCTATTAGAAACAAGTGGGGAGAGACAGGCAGATAGAAACAGTGCTCCAGATAAGGGCCACACATTCAACACAAGAATTATTTGTAGCTGTGTCCTGGGGCACATTGAGGTATCTTTAGCATATACATAGAATCTGTGTGGCAAGGACAATTTGCTTATTATTATGCAGAAAAGATAGCACTTGCTACATTGTAATCACCTGCTTCCCGTCCACTAGGAGCTGCGTGTCTGCAGCTCCTACTTGTCTTGCACTCATTCCCAAATGCCGAGAATGGCCCTTCCTATAGGTGAGATACTGGGAAGAAATCTGTTGAAATAACATCAAAATGGATTGGGTTTTCCAGAAAGGGCTGTTACTTTCTTTTTAAATAATATTTGTGTTTTTATTGTTATACTATTGATTTGCTTCTAATAGGGAGAGCATGTAGTACAAATTAGGAAGCCGAGTCTTGGAAATCTGAGCTGAATTTAACCAAATTCTAGCATCTAGTAACTGCTGATATCGTACCAGAATCCAGACCTTCTGATTATGCATAACTATGCAGAACACCAAACTGCTTCTTGGTGTGAAAATATAAAATTATAAAGAGTGGCAATTGTGAAAAAATAAGTTGTGCAGCTGATGGCATCTTAATTGCTTAAGCATGGGATTCCCTTACTAAAACAACTTGCACGTTTTTACCCCCCTCAATCTCTTCTCCTCCCAGGGCACAGTCATGGGCCAATTCAATTATCATATGTTCAGATATGGATTTCTATATTCTGCTATTCTCTCCTGTTGTTTATTCCAAGTGGCCTCCCCAAATCTCTGGAATCTCTTCCCCTTTGTTTTAGTTTGGTAAAGCTGCTGAAATGCAATATACCAGACTGGATTGGCTTGTGCAATGGGATTTATTAGTTTACAAACTTACAATTCTGAGGCTGTGAAAATGTTCAAATCCGGGTGGCAGGAAGTCGATTCCGGCTTCCTGAAGACAGGCTGCCGGCGATCTAGGACTCCTCTGTCAGATGGCAGGGCACGCGGCACATCTGCTGCTCTCTCTTCTCTTCCAGGTTTCATTGCTCCTAGCTTCTGACTTCAGTGGCTTCTTTTCTGTTTCTGTGGCTTTCTCAGCTTTTGTGTCTTTCTCTCTGTATTCTGTGCATTTCTCTCTGTCTTTCCTCCTCTTATAAAAGACTCCAAAAAGAGAATTAAGACCCACCTTGAATGAAATGGGTCACATCTCAACTTAAGATCATAGTTACTAAAAGATTCTCCTTACAGTGGGACCACACTTATGGGAATGGATTAATTTTAAGAACATCCTTTTCTGGGGAACATACAGTTTTAAACCATTGCACCCTTGTATGAAACATTTGACTAGTGTCTGGGATTACCTTGCTTGTCCCTAAACTGACCTCTGTTTCTCTGACATCATTCTCCGCCAGTGATTTTGACCAAGGGTGAACACAGTTGGGAAGGTTTTGTGTTGACAGTCACGTGGCTGGAAAGGGGTTACCCCATTTGCTCCAGCTATCCTCTCATCATCATTTCCTTCAGTCTAGTGTCTGGCATTGTCCCCTTGCTGCTAGGTCCCCTGCCAGCCCTCCCCACCTGCTCTGTCACAGGGGCCACAGCTGCTGCCCGGCCTCCCTGGCCCTCTGGTTCATGGGCACTGGCCGAGCCCTGGGCGACCTCAGGGGAGAAGCCAAGGACTCTCTTCTCCCTCCCTGCTGGTGAAGAGCTTCCTGACGGTGGTTGCGCTCTCCCTGGTCTCTGACCCCCTAGACACCGCCCCCCCAGCAGAGCCCTTCTCTGACCTCCACTCGGGGGTGGTAGCAGCCTCCTGCTGTGGCTAATATCTGGGTGGTCCCATCATCTCCTGTTCGATCTTTTAACTCTTTCATCCCATTTGTAACCAATCCCTTGCTTATCCTCCTTCTGTTTGAAATGCCTGGAGTGGTTTACTTTTCTGGTTGGACCCTGACTAATCCTCATCAATTATTCTTCTTCATTTCAACAAGGGGAAACTGAGACTCACAAAATGAAATGTCTGTTCCAAGATTACATGCCCACTAATGGGGCAGCTGGGATTTTCACTGGGCTCAAGTCATTGCCAGCAGGCAGCACAAACCCAAAAGAGGCAGTGCCGCAAGGCCGGATTCTGCTGGTCTTAGCAATGCGGTCATGCAGGCAAAGAAAGGTCAGCCCCTGACCCAGTAACTGTGGACAAGGGACTGAATATTCTGGCTGGTGACAGCCCTGAATCTCTGTTGGGAAGACACGAGGTAGATAAAACCCAGTTTGGAGGCCTATAGTTAACTTCAATGATCATAGTTGCATAAAGCAAAGCAGGAGTTGCTCTAGAAAGACATTGATCTAAAAGGAGAGCCTTTGGGCAGCACTAACAAATAAAGAAATCTCATGAACTGTAAGTATTGCCAGCTACTGCTTTTATTAATAGGAGTGATATTTCCTAGCCTTCATAAATCCATAACCAATTGTCTGAGAATTGCAAATTGAGTTGTTATGCTAAAAAAAGAAAGCCCTCACCCTTTGCAACTCTGTTGGAATATTTACTGTTTTGTTGGAACACTTCAGCATTTCACCTCTGAAGTTTCTGGACCATGTCAGAGTAAAAGCAATCAATATTGGTTAATAAGCCAGATCTGTGTTATTAGTATTCTTTACAGCCTTGGCAAGCTTCACTTTATGTACAGATTGCCTGTGAAAACTTGGGCTTATATCTTGTCTAGACAATGCCTTACATGGCCATTCAAATTAATAATGTGCCAGAATTATCTTATGCTTTATGCAGCTGGCTCTGTATTGACTCTGGAAATTAAATTTACCCCACAGTGCTATTGACAGCTGGGTCTCCGGCATATTTAATGGATTTGAATGAAGATGGGGCTGTATGTTGTGCCTTCAAGCAAAATGTTGATAACTCATCATTTTCATAAAAAGTGAGAAAGTGCTTTATCTAGGAACGTCCCATTCCTCAGTAGACTAAATCAGTGTAAAAGGTGTCTGCAATCAGTTGAACTTACCTATAGGGAAGAAAACAGAAAATAAATGAGCCCAGCCAGTCTGTAAAACAAATGCTTGTGTGTTCATTAAGTGTGTGGTTCAGGAATCTAAGTGTATTTCAAAGGAGCAGTTTTGGTCCCAAGGAGTAAAACTATGTCCTGTGAATTTGATTTGAATATAATGAAAATTCTCATAAATAGGTATGTCCAAAGTTGGACCTGAAAACATGGCTCTCTGGGTTAGAACTGGTTTATTCCAGGCATGGGGAACGTTAGCTACTGCACACTGCCCTTTGCCACATTTCTGACTTGGGAAACTTCCGTCTAGAGAGGGAAGAATGTAGAATACCTTAAGGGTCATTACACTTGGAAATGCTTTGATGTGGACATCGGTTTGCTCAACCTACCAACTTACATTTACTAATAGATTTCATGACCTCACTTCAGCTGTCCGTGATAGAAGAGCACGTGAAATGAAAGATACATAACTTTTCTAATTCCTAGAGATTAGTTCTATCTTTCGGTCAGTTTTAAGATAGCTCTTCCTTAATTACTACTTTGGCAAAAGCCACAGACGATTAGGTTTGTGTGTGAGGAGCAGAGGATGTGTGGGTGAAATCAGCTCACCTGACCTCACTCTCCCTCATCCCACCACCAAATAGTTTACTGTGTGGTGATTTCCGTCCTTGGCTAAGGTCTTTCTCTTGTTCAACTGCAATAAGCTTGAGAAGGGCATTAGTTAATTTGTTTATCAGGCCATTCCTGGTGCATCACCAAAGGGCAGCAGAGCCCTGTGGGAAAAGGCACAGAACAACTAGGTCGGGAGAATTAGGCAGAGGGAAATCGGGAAGTACTGCACGGGGAGAGTGGACATAGGCGAAGGTCCACATGGAGGTGATGGGAGGAGGGTCCCACCGTCTGGCTTCATTTCCCTTATGGTTTTGTAGGATGATCAAGGATGTCTGCAATGTGGACGATGCCTAGGAGAGACGAAATTTAAACAGATGTTGAAACAATGGGAGAATTGTCCGTAGGCTTAGCGCGGTGCACAGCATGCAAAGGACTCGGCAGTCTGCTCGGATGTGTGCGCTCCGAGGTGCTTCCGTCTTCTCCCCTCCCCATCAAGTCACTGGACGTAGCTGAAGTTACGTTCCTGGGGATGTGACTGCGAATCCTGCAGCAAATTGGCAGCAGAGGTGCTGCAGGTTTGTAAAGTCTGGAATCACAGCCAATGGGAAGCCGAGAAGTTCATATTTTGTGACATAATTTGATTCTTTGGACATGTTAGGCCGATGCCCCTTCCATGCCCCTTTGAAAGTCATGTCCCTGGTGCTGCAGTGAAGCTACCTCTGGAAAGGAGGCCACAGAGTAACTTTGCACACATAGGGAAGGCAGAAGGCTGTGCTGTGATATTTCAAGAATGTGCAGGCGGCAATTCCCAGAGGCATATGTGTGAACCCAGACTCCAGAAGCTTCCAAGTCAGAGATGGGGTGCGTCTGCTGGCCAGGGGTCTGCTCGTCCTGCTCAGCGCGAGGTTAAGAAATTCTATTGAAAACCGAAGGAGCTGGCTTGGCTATAAGGGCTCAGTAATGACTTTGTTTGATTGCTTATTTGTAGAAAAGCAGAAATTTCCCATAGCCTGAGGGCACTTTATACTGGTCAACTGCCATCTCTACAAAACAGATCCTTTGAAACATAGCGACAAAAGTGCCTGTATTTCCCCCATCCCCATCTCTTTCACCTGAGAGATGTTTTGCTTTCCCGTGCCAGTGGAAGCCACAGTCATTCAGGAATGAAAATTTCTTCATTGTTCCTGCGGTGGGTGAACCAGGTAACTCAAGAATGTTAAGAACTAAAACGGCAACATGACTCCCTTACAAAATTCAAAATCAATCTCCTGAACATCAAGGTAAGGAAACATCCTGAACAGTAATGTTTTATTCTGACACAAAGAGAAAGCTTTCAGTGCCAAATCAAGCAATGATCTTAGCATTGCTATTTTTTTAATCCCTGCCAGCAAAAAACGAACAGCACTTTTGTAATATAAAACTATATATTACTCCACCACAGTCTTTCTTCTGAGAATATTTGACTAATTGTCCCAGGTAGACGATGACTTCCCTCTTACATGCATTTTTTGGTATTGTTTTTGTCAGGGGGCCTTCTAGAAGTGGGGCTCCTAGGATGTAATGTTGCTATTCCTAATAAGAATTGGGAATATCAGGAGGGTTTTTCTTAGAAATGTTCCATTCCTTCCTTCCACATGCATGTCACAATTACAGACTCCAAGCTCTGTGTGCAAAACAAAATTAAAAGTGATATAGAACCTGTCCTCAAGGAACTCTCATCAAAAAGAGATTAGCAAAAGAAGATTAGCCATGGGGCAAGGTAGAAGTCAAATGCTGCCTGACGGGTAAGGTAAGTCTTTGATGTGGGGGATCAGAAAAAAAGGAAAGAGCTTCGAGCCAAGCATCAATGCAACCGTGGAAGAGAAGGCACAGCTGGACTGGCTGAGCAGTTCTCAGGCCTGTGGCTTCTGGACTTGGGGCCAGGGGAGCACCGAGCATTTGGGCAGAGAGCATCATCTCCTGAGGATAGGCCAGTCACCCTCAGTGCGACCCCAGAGGGCACACGCTGACCCCCTGACTCCCAGGGGACCAGGGGGAGTGCCCTGTAAGTCAGGGCTTGCTCCAAAACATCACTGATTTTAATTTTTAGTGGCCTTTCTGTTTTGTTTTGTTTGGCTTTTTCTTCTGTTTTGTTTTTGGGCCTTTATTTTGTTGGTGATGGTGTGGTGAAGAGGAAAGGAAAGAAAAGAGCAGACGTAAAGGGAGAAGAAGGCGAAACTTTCTCTGCCACACCTTCTCGGACTCTCGTAGTAAAACTAAACATTACCTAGAATTGCATGCAAATTTTCAGTTGGAGCATGTATAAAGTAGAAAACATTTCAGTGCAGACAGTTGTAAAACGGAAAGAAAGAAGCCCAGATCGGGAAACTGTGGGCCCAGATAAATCCATGTTAGCCATAGGACTCGTGTGAGTCATTAGGGTGCTAAGACTTCCTTTACTCTTGTTTACAAAAAAAGAAGGGATGACGCTTGAATTCTCTCAGGTTGTTTTATATCATCAAAACAGGAGTTAAGGAGCTCTGGTTGCGTTCCTGTAAAATAATCTCTCTCTCCACCTTTAGTTTCCCCCTTTGGTCACAACGTTCAAATAGGCTTTCTCACGTCATGCTGTAGGGGCTGGAGGAACTGTCATGTCACCTGCTCCCAGTGTCAGGAATTGCTGTCATAAGATCTTAGCTCCTCAAGTCTCAAATAATTAGTGCCTCTAGCAAGAAATTTCAGCAAAATAAATGCACACAGTTGACCTTCAGCAAACTTAAATTTTGTGTGAGGAAAGATGCATGATCTGTATTTGATCTACTCAAATCCAGGATTAGAAATACAACTGCCACATGTGTAACTCTTTATTTTCTTTTATGAAAAGCAAATTCCAATGTTCTAAGTCATCCAAATTACAGAAATATCAAAACAGACCACAAGCAACTGACTGAGATAATTCAATGAGTTATATATATTCTGTGCCCTGCTTCTTGATAACCTATGTACACTTTAAAATAATGTTACTGACATGATTTCATGCTGGGCAGATGCAGGCATTTTTTTTTTTCCCATAGAAGAACTCAAAGTCTTCAAATGAGGTACAGTATTGCTAAACAAAAAAAGGGACATCTTTTCTGAAGGCAAACATTTTTATATGAGAAATTGTATGCTTCAGCACTCAGAAAAGATTGCTAGTATTTCTGTAAGATAATATGATTATGACATTTAAACATGCTACCCTAAACTCAAAATGAAATCTATTTAAAATCAAACATTTTGAGAGAATAAATCTGACAGGGAGCCCATAGTACACAAAGCATTTTTTGTGCTCCCAGGCTGGTTCTTGCTTGGCATGGGTTCTGTAGCCGTCTGAACTTCATGAAGATCTGGTGAGATAGCTGCAACTGTTTTTTTTTTATTGGGAAGTACCTGGATTTGTCTTTTAAAAATGGTGAACATCCAATACGGAAGGATAGTGCCTCACAGATTCTTAAAGACATACGTAATCTCCTTATGTGAAATTCATGCTTCGATATTTAAAATATGTTCTTGTATAAGTCAGTGGAAACAGAACCAATGGGAGATATTTGTAAATATTATGAGATTTTTATTAAAAATGTCTCATGTGGCTGTGGGGATGTGGAAGTCCAAATTCCATAAAAAAGGACACAAGCTGGGAATGCTGATGTAGGAGAAGCTGGCTGGCTGAAGTAGAGATGGAAATTCTCTGTTCCGACTGCTGGAACCACTCCTCCTTTTAAAGCCTTCAATTGATTGGATGAGACATATCTCATTGTGAAAGGCAAACTCCTCAGATGATTGTAGATACAACAAGCATAGATACAATTAACTTACTGAAAGTCCCTCCCAGTAGCAATCAGGCCAGTGCCTGACCAGACAATTGGACACCACCACCTGGCCAAGTGGACACATGAACTTAACCATCATGGTTGAAGAACTGGCATCCACCATCTTTCAGGTACCTTAACTTGGTTACCTGATGAAATTGGTTCCGAGTGGGCTGCAGTGAATAATGGAAGAGACTGTTGGTCATGATATGAGAAAACCTGAATTCTAATCAGGCATTGATGTCTCCATACTTTGTTCCTTATGCAAGTCACAGTCTCACATGTGATAAGCATGCTGCCGGACAACACGTGGTTGTTGTCAGAATCAGATGGGACTCTGTGTTGAGAATTTTGGGGACATTGTTAAAGTTCCATATATGCATAAGGACTTAATAGGATACCTGTTTGTATCAAAGCTTTTAGCAAGGCATCTTTTGCCCTGTACAAGGAGGCAAAGGGGTTTGTGTGACACTTGGGATGAGGATGGCAACTCAATGAGTGCCCTTGTCAAACTATGCCTCAGGGTGGATCAAAAGTGTTCTCCTGGAAACTGTAGCCTACCCCCCTTCATCTTAAAGGGCTTTCCTGTTCAAATAGCTAACGCTACCCACATAAAGGGAAAAGCTGCCCTGAGGTATGTGTGCATGTTTTTGCAGTTGTGTCATTTACATTGGCCATATGTTAATGGTGTGTACTCAAGGGTTAGTCTTATTTAAGAGGGTTATACATCAATAGTTCCGGAAAACATGTAAGCGAACAAGGTTTTCAAAGGGCATGCTTCAGTGAGTGCATTCCCAGGGCTTGTCTACAAAAAGATTTTCAAGCACACATTTGGCACTTGGTCTTAATTTTCTGTTGATTTCTAAGCTCTAGCAAACCGCAAACAGCTCTGTGGGCTTCTCAACCAAGCTGATTTCGCAGATGTAGACGTTGTAGCAGATCTTACCCCAAATCAGAATAATATTCAACAAAGAAAAACCTAAGAAGAGAACATTGCAGAGTCCAAAAGCTTGACACATTACACAATTAAGCCATTTTAGAAGTTCAATGCTTTATTTCTTATCAGAGTGATCACCAAGAATCACTGACATTAGAAACACGTCACACGAGACATTTTGTCCTTTTTTTTGTCTTGCTTTATATTTTCTTGGCAAGAATTTCTTCCTAGGTGTCCAATGGAAAGAAAGTTTATTATTATTATTTGAACAGTGAATTATAAGCAGTAACATGAAACTAGATGCATTTTGGACGACTGATTGTATGATGGATGTGCTATAAAGCCCATCTCCACACCTCGGGAAGGAGACAATGGCTCTGTCCTGGTCATTAGCTTCAGGCCTCTCGGACTCCCCTGTCCTCCCCTGTGCTGGAGAACCTACTGCTTTTCTGAGATGTAAAAGGTGAAACATAACCCTGAGCTGATGTCTGGTTCTCTTTAGGTAATGGCCAGGGAATAAGTATCTGAAATCTCTTGAAAGATGGGAAAGATATGGGTGAAGATTTCAGAGGCGCTTGAGAAACAGTGACTGATTAGAACTTTCTGTAGCCATCATTTCATTGGTAATTCAATGCCGGGTGTCTCAGGCAGGGCTCCCAGCAATCTGTGGAATTAGCTGCATGGAAGCCTCCGTGACCTCTCGTCATGCCTGGGGCAATTTGGCCCTACAGAAAGCACTCATATGTCACTAAGTCAATACCTTTTTCATAATCATTATGCATATAATGAATGAAAACATAATTAAATCCACCTTTGAGTACAAAGGTGGGACTCCCCAATGGTATACTTTTATAAAATATCAGCGGTTCGCCATCTCATGTTTTGCGAATTCTGATTTTCACTTATGATACCAGAATTTCTTCGAGTGTGACACAGCTCCATTTCTCAGTATCATATAGAACTTCTAATTCACAGAGAACACTCAAGAGAATCACTTCATTACCCTGTTCAAACTGAAATATATCTTGAAGACCGATTATTTCTTAACAGTAGAACTAAATTGCACTAAAGCTTTTTCTTTTATTCTTTTTTCTTTTTCTTTCCTTCATGATTATCTCTTTCATGTCCTTCCTTCTCTTCTCTTCTCTTCTCTTCTCTTCTCTTCTCTTCTCTTCTCTTCTCTTCTCTTCTTTTCTAAAGCAGTCATCAATTAGCAGGAATCCAGATAAGAACTAGAGGGTATTCTTCATGCTAGGCTGTGGTTTGGGAGGTTGGCACTATTGCAGTAAATAAATGTTGACAGAAAAATGCAGGTTTGATATTAACTCTACTTAATTAGTCTTGCAATCCAAAACATTTCCAACTGAGGAAACACTATTTTGTTTTATTATATTGGATAAAATTTTCCAGGCATTCTGCCAAGAATGTGGCAAAAGTAGAATAAATACTTTATTTGGAAAAGGCATG
>PVKY010001139.1:0-34925 GCA_004027775.1 Bradypus variegatus | reverse complement strand
CCCCACACCCCCGGCTCCCCAGGGAGCTTATTTCAACCGAGAGGCTGCTTCCCCACCTGACCTCCCAGCCTTTAGGCTGTCACTGTCTCACAGGTGCTGCAAGTCCCCTGACAGCATCTGCTCTGTCCCCGTGGGCCCCCACTAACTGGTCCCTGGCCTGCAATCAAGCGCTCACCCTTTCCACACGTGATAAACACCCACTGCTCTTCCAAAGCGCTCCCACATGCACCTCCAGGACAGTTTAGGGGCCGCTTCCCACAGGCCAAGCCCCTTGAAGCCTTTCCTATCACCAGGAGGCAACTTCCAGTCTACGGATGAGGAGCTGGAGGCTCGGATATATGTTGGACTTGCCAAGGTCAGCAAGGATTCGGTCAAGAACGTCTGACGCTGGCACTAGGCTTGTAACTGCTTCACCACATACGCGCCACCATGTCACCCTGTGGCTCAAAAGCTGCCAGGACTCCCCGTCCCTTGGAGCACTGAGTGCACGCCTCCTAGCCGGCACCCCAAGGCCCCTGCTTGGTGCCCACCCCAGTCGGCACAGACCCTCTCCTCTCACCCGCTCTCTTGCTCTCTCAGGCCCGGCCTGTGCTGGGCCCTACCCCATGCACTCCCCTAGGTGCAGCACGCATCGGGAACACTGGTTAATCAAGGGAGCCTGAGAACACAGGGAGGTGACAAAATGGGGCGTGGGGGGTGCAGAGCAAGACATGATCCTCCAGCAACTCTCTCCATGTCTGAGAGCTCCCTCGCCACGTGGCTCCCCCTCTTCCTTCCCTGGCGCTTGGGCCCATGCATCCATCCGTCGTCCTGCCCTCCACAGCCAGAAACGCTTCTGTCACCCACCTGCCTCTCATTCCCACGCTCTGCAGAGCCCAGGGAGGACGGCAGTCGGCCGTCTGAGGGCAAGGACCTGCACTGTCCAAATTTCTTTTTCCCACCTCACAATTTCACAAGAAACAAAACTAAACATAACTAGCACTTCAACTACCATGTGCCAAAACTTGAAGGGCATTTGTAACCCTAACCAGGCAACATGAAAACAACAGACAATTAACCCCAAACTCCAGCAGGCGGCAAAAACAAGCGACCGTGATGGGCGGCAAGTGTGGCGCCAGGGGCCCATGGGAGCCGGACTTGCGCCTCCGCCTGCCCAGCTCTGCAGAGGGGGCCCCAGACCCACACGGACGGCAGCTGCGGCGGCTCCTCAGAAGCACGCAAGTAAGAAGAGTCAACGTGACTGAGATCAGAGAAATGGACAGACAGACGTCCAAGGAAGCCTGTCGAGGTCCAGCAAGAGATGAGAAGGACACGCAGACCCTCCGAGCCTGGGGCAGACAGGTCCCACCCCGCCGTCCTCACGCCGATGGCCCAGGCTCTCGGCCTGGGGGGCAGACGCAGAGTCTTGGCTCAGTTCACTCAAGACCCTAATTCTCACCGTGGAATCAAGGCTTAGTCACGGAAGAGCACCCGAGGTGAAAAACGGCCCTTGGAACCCAAAGATTTCTGGAGAGGCTCTAGACCAATGACAGGCTCATGCAATCAAAATGTCCATGTAAAACAGTTATACCTAAAAGACATTTTAACTTCTTTAATATCCACATTAATAAAATGCCTTAAACAATAATTCCTCATTTCTAAGAAGCCTGTTTGGAATGGGATGAAGACTTTCAATGCGAGGCTGCAAATCAGCCAGTTTCTGCAGGAAGCCGAAGAGCAGCAAGAACGAATCGTGAGTGACCACTGCACCGAAAGCCTTATACAGGTACCCAAAGGGAAGCCTCACAGCACCGACTGCAGGGGACGCTGGGATTGCCCTTTCTTACCGCAGAGACACTGAATACTCTGCCCCAAGCCAAACAAGGCGGATGTGGTTGGTGGTTTGGAGCCTAAACCCAACACTCTTCCCTCCACCCGCCCCAGGCTTGGCCAGCACCCCACACAGGTGGAAAGTCCTACCCACACCTGAGTTGTCACACCTGGTGCAGCCCTCTCACCAAAGAGGGAGCACAAAAGAAACACAAACCACTGTGACACGTATTAGAACTCCAGTCACAAACGCAGACAGGTGGGGTAAGCAACCGTACGCAGACAGTGACCTAAACGCCAAACGGAACTTATTTTTAAACTTAAAGAAAATCTGTTGGCTGCATTAAAAAAAAAAATTACTCAGACTAAAGAAACATGGTTCACAGGTTACTTCATCTGCCTCTCAGAAATGTTTTTTTTTTTTTTTGGTCTTTAATCCAAGAACGACCTGACTTCCAGGGTAAACAAATTTGAATTCAGCAACCCAAATAGACTACTTTGATAAATGGGTCTAGCACCAAACACTGTACGGACATGCCCTGGAAATACCCTCTACCCAGCCCAGGAGGATGAGGAATGAGCATGCTGGAGAGAGGCACTGGATAATTTAAACTTCCTTGTTCTCACCCGGCACATCAGCACACACGTCTCTGAGCGACAGGGCCCACACAGTGTCATCATGACCACAGCATTTACACTCGCAAGCACCAGCCTGGAGACTCTCAACACTGAGGCCTCCGAACTTCACTGATGCTAGTCTTTGCCATTCCTCTCCCAACATTATAGCAGAGCTAAGCAGCTTTTCAACTTGGTTTCCCGTCAACAATGAACATGCAGACCGCTGACTTCAGTAAGTCTGCAATCTGCCGAAAGAAGGGAGCCCAGAGAGAATGCACAGCTCTCAGCAGACATTCATGGAGACAATGTACCTATCAAAGTGTGTAAAGAAGTTCCTTTTTCTTCTCCTATAAAGGACACTACTGGGACAATCAGTAAAATCTGAATAAGACCTGTTGTTTAGGTAAGGAACTGAAACAGTGATAACTTCCTGACTTTGACAATTGTGTTATGGTTATATTAGAGAGCATCCTTTATTTTCAGGAAACAGCCACTTTTAGGGGTCAAAGGGACATCATGTCTCAAACCGTTCAAGAAAAAAACAGACACAAGTATATAGATGGGGGACAGAAAGAGGATAAAGCAAATATCATAAGATGATTAAATTTTAACATTTTGCAATCAGTAAGAAAACTATACGTAATTCTTTGTACTATTCTGGCAACTTCTCTTAAAGCCTGAAATTGTATTTAAAAAAAAAAAAAGTTGAAAGGAAAAAATGCCTACTAAGGGCTCCTGAGGCTTTCTTTTTCTGCAAGGAAAGGAAGTGGAGATGGAGTGTTACCTTCACCACATTTGAAGGTGAGTTTGCCAACGTTACTAACACTTCTGCAAGGTTGCTTCGATGTTTTTCCTTCCAACTAGATTTTCCCAAAATTAAGGAAGTTTGTGTCCTCTCCTCTCAGAGCCTTTTCCTGCCTACGACACCAGATAAACGTGGGGTGGTTTGGTGGCCTCTCCCACTACAGGGGCAGTGGAGGCATGGGGTCCGCAGGCGGCTGCCAGCGGCTGCCCGCTCCCCAGACAGCCTGCCCTACAGCACCCGTGCTCCTGAGCTCCGGGCCGTGGTCCCCTCCTCTGGCCGGCAGGGATACTTCCAGTGCTGAGCAGGGTCCACAGACCACCTCTTCCTGAAACGGCCGGCGCTGTGCTGCAGGGACAGAGACCGCTGACCACCCGGCCCTTTGCACAAGTGCCGGCTCTGCTCTGGGGCGTCCAAGAGCACGGTGAAGTCCTGGGTACCTTAGACTCTGGGGGCCGCCTTGGGGCTGGGGGTCAACAGAAGCCAGGAAATTCTGCTGGGAGAGGTGGTCCCAGCCCCTTAAGGAGGCGGCAGTGCTCTAGCATCTCCAGACAGAAGGGCAGCAGGGCTCCGGGCCTGGCGGGCTCCTCCTCTGCCACCCGTGAGCCTCAGGAGCCACTCGGATTCCAGGGCAGAGGATGGAGGGAAATCCCAGCAGGGCACGGCAGCAGGCTCAGGGGGCTCTCGGACTCCAGTGGAAGCTCTGACGAGCACCCATGCTAGGAGGGCACCCCAAGCAGAAGGCCTCTGCTGTCACTTTACTTCACACTCTTCTGCTTCCTCTCTCCTCCCTAACATAGAATGTTTGCATTTTATGTAAGTGTAACTTACACAGATTTAAAATAATTCAAAATATAAAATCTCACTTTGTAAAAAATGTGAAATCATTTTAACCTCCCCATCTTGAAAGTCCATAAAATGCTGAATTTCAAAACAAAAAGGCCAACTGATGCAAACTGCTAGCCCACTGACCCCGCTGCAGCTTTCAGCTCCAAGCAGATCTGCCTTCTTTGTCGATTTAGCCTAAAAACCCCACCGGGTGTAAAACCCTGCCGGCTGTGCATTCCTCAGGGCCTTCAGGGAGGGAGCCTACGACCCCCGCTTGGCCCCCATGTGACTGGACCAGAGCCCCCGGCTGGAGGCAGCCTGCCTGAGCGCAGTTCACCTTCCCACGGGCTTGCGGGGCTGCCCTGGTGGGGGAGCGGGAGGGTGGGGGGTCTCCCCCCTGCTGCCCTCGACGCTGCCAGAACTCATGGGAAACGGAGCACGAACCTGCAAGGAAATGCCAACAACAAAGTTTTTCCTTCTGTTTTTATCCAAACCCATTTCTAGTTTCAGGAAGGTTAAAATTTGCTTCATGTTATTTGATGTTTTCCCACCCTGAGGAAAGAAGAAAAATCACCAGAGACCACAAGCAGCATTCTTTGAAACACACGACGTCAACTTTATTACTGAAAGGTCTGCAGGCCCTGCCCACAGCGGTGCAGACCGCCAGGTGTCCTGAGTGGAGCCCCTGCCCCACCCGGCCAGGCTGCCAGCCCCTCGCGGCCCTTCTATGCCCGCTGTCAGTGTGCCACCCACGCTCAGGTGTGTTCGCAGGAATGCAGAGCAAGGCAGCGAGGGAACTGTTAGCCTGACTTGCACACCTATCTGACTTCTCTTCCTTCTCAGTGCCTTTAATGACCACCTGTTCTTACCCCGTCACCTTCTCCGGCCTCCGGTAGCCGCCCCGTGTGTACTGTCAGCAGCCAGGCCACCCACCACTGCCTCCCCACCCCCAGCGCGGCCCCCACCGCAAGACCCCCAAGTGGATGACCTGGATCTTCTCATCCGCTCCCACTGGACAGGGAGGGTCCAAAGCACATTTTATCAAATTTCTGGACATGAAGGATACAGAGTTGATTCAAAACAGGAATTCTTTTCATGCGACCTCACAATGCCTTCGGGACATGCTGTGTGTGACTGAACAATGCGATGTTTCCCTCCTGTTTGATCTCAAGCCACGGGGGGCACGCGGGTGTGGAGTCCCAGCTCCCATCTCTCTGAAACTCATTCCAAGCAGGGAGCTGGGGAGGCGCTTCCCCATCCGCCCTAGGGGAAGGAGATAACGGCCCCTTCCCACACCCTCCTCCGCTTCCTGCTCTCGGGAACCCAGAAGCACCCACAACCCCTCTTCCCAGGTGGCGGGCAGAGCGCGGGCCTGGTCCAGCAGACAGAGCAAAGGGCCAGGGGCGCGAGCCCACACTGACGGCACAGGTCCCCTGCCGCGAGCTAAACAAGCCCCCGGTTCTGTCACCAGACAAGCAAGCAGCCAGGGAACCCCACCCAAGGCCTGCTCTGGAATTCCCTCAACTGCCTCCCCACACCCCGAAAAAGCACCTTTCAGGACAGCTGAGCGAGCTTCTGCTGAAGTCTTCAAGGCGTGCTTTCCCATGACCATCATCACGGGAAACAAAACAGTCTTTACCGCAGGTTGGGAAGACTTTTAACCTTTCATCTGAGCCAATCTCATCAAGATCCTTAACAGGTATTTTCCCCCAGAAGTCCCTTCTTCAAAAAGAGAAAATGTTTTATTTTTTTTCAGACTTAAAATACCTAACATGGTCTTTTAAGTGGCATGAGCATCTTAAAGCAGGGTTGCACTGTCATGTAATTTACTTAACTGCACACTTAAAATGTCTTCAGGATGTATCTGGTACAGATGACTATGAGGAACTAAGGGCATCAAGCTCTAACAGAGGTCAGAACGCCAACTCATCCAGGGCCTGTGCCCACGGCTCCCCAGAAGCCCACTAAGGCAGCCTGTGCTACCTTATCTCCTAGTTCCCGGGCAGTCACCTGCCACAGGCCTTCCTGAGATTCGGGGTGCATATGAATCACCTGGCCATCTGGTTAAAAGGCAAATTCTGAGTCCTTCCTCCTCTTCCCAGACCCAGACACTTTTGAAGAGCACAGGTCAGGCATTCTGCAGAATGTTCTCCAATTGGGGTTTGTCTGATGTTTTCTCGTGATTAAGTAGCATCTGGGGGGGTGCCACGCAGTGACTGGCCCTCCCTTGAGCACCTGCCCAGGGGCGAGGCTCTGCCCAGTTTTATGACAGGGCGCTGATCCGAACCACCTGTTCAGGTTTTTCCTCTGGGAAGTAACTACTCTTCCCTTTGTTCTTTGTATCTTGGAGAGACACTCTGAGACCCCACAAATATCAGAGAGTAGGCCCAAGAAGGCTCAACAACTACATGCATGTAGGCCCGTGGATCCGAGCCAAAACCTAAAAAGAACATCAGTGGAAAAACTGGCGAAGTCAGACTAAGGTCCATAGTTTAGTGTACCGTGCCGGTGCGAACTTCCCGGGTTTTATGTTGACGTGTGTGTGTGTGTAAGAAGTGAACGTGAAGGAAGTCAGCGATGGAGACAGGGAATGCTCAGAACTAGTTTTTTTGTAACTTTCCCAAAAAAATGTTAAAAATGATGTGGTGATAAATGTACAGCTTTATGATACTATGAACAACTGATTGTACACTGTGGATAAATGTATGGTATGTGAATATAACGCTATAAAACTATAGGTAAATAAAAAAAAATGATGCAGGCTCTGATTCCAGAGGTTGGGGGTGGGGCCTGAGAGTCTGCATTTCTCACAAACTCCCACACATGACCACTTGGCTGGCAAGGCCTGGTACCCAGCTGCTGGTTCACCTCATGCCGTACCACCTTCAAACGGGACAAGTGGCTGGAAGGCCTGGAGGTGCATGTCACATGGAGCAATGCTGCTTTGTGACAGGACCCCCGAACCTTTGGCTCGCTGAACCCCCACTGCACCCAGTCAGAAGCCCACAGAGTACTACGACATCACAGCCTGTGCTTCAGCATTCGCGTGTGACCCGCACAGCGCCCAGGCTGCAAGCCAGAACCCCAGAACCTCTGGCAGGAGCTGCGCCGTCCTCCCTGCCACCCCCGCCACGACCTGGCCAGGTGCACGGGGACTGTGGTCTGGCCATCGGTCAACTGGCCACTGGCAAGCATCACCAAGACCACCGGGCCACGGGGAGCAGTGAGGAGACCGCACTCTTGTGTTCTTGATCCTGATCAAGTGTTCACACAGATGCTCTCCACTCGCACTACTGCAACGTCTCCCACATCAACCCTCAAGAAAGTAAGAGGGCAGGCGAGGGAGTTCACAGATTCCCACAGACAGAGAGGATTTGGGAGGTAATTTAGAAGGAACACAAGGAGTGGGAGCCCAAAGCAGGACCCCTCAGGCCTCAAGGAACCAGCCGCAGACCGAACTCAAACCCCACGATCCTCGGAGAGGGGACAGAGGTGAGCCTGCCAAGGGGCGCTCGGGCACCACGAACCGAGAGCAGCCCCGAGCGGAGGTGCACAGGGACCCACTGCAGAGCAGCTGAAAGGCCCAGGGGAAATCTCTCCGCGGTGTGGCCTCTGGGGTCCCCAGCACGTCAGCAAGCTAAAGTCACCCAAAAGGAAACCCACCCATTTTCAAAACCAACACACATGCTCGGGGCTCTCTGCCGGCTTTCTCTTGGCTTGTTTCCCAAACCTGGACAACAATGATGACCAGCATTTGAGAAGCATTTGCCATATGAAGGCAAGAAGCCAGTATTTTACAAAGTGACATCAGAGGAAACAAGAAATCAATCCGAGAACAAAGGAGAACTGAAAAAATTCTTATTGGTGTCCTCAGAGTCAAGGAGACAATGAATTTACACAACAGTAAGTTGCTAAAAAAAAGGAACAGAACAAGTAAATTTTTGGAAGTTAAAATTTTTGATTGTGGAAATTTAAAAACGTTATATAGGATCAAGAGATAAAATTGAAACTCTCTCCCAGAAATCAGAATAAAAACAACACAGAAGATAAAGACGACAGGCTTCAGAGATCAAAACCCAAGGCGTCCATCGTTACACTAACATGAATGCCTAAAAGGGAGGAGGATAAAATCAGAGAGGAACAAATTCTCATTGAAATGCAACAAGAAACCTTCCCAGAGCCGCAAGACAAGCCTCCAGACTCAAGGAGGCTCAGCGTGCCAGCCACCGCCCTCGGCACCCTGTAAAATGCCTAACACCAAAAGAAGCGCCGACAAGCTGCCAGGGAGGGAGGAAGTCACCCAAGAGGAAGAAGGCTCTTCTTGGCAGGATGAAGAAGGAAGCCAAGCTGAAGACACGGTGTCCTCATCAAGCCCAAAACTGCAATAAAAGAAAAAATCCCGGACAAAACCTGCGTGGGCCTCAAGAGTTGACAGCGAGGACACAGGGCTCCAGGTCGGAGGGATGTGACACTCTCCTTGGGAATCTACAACACTGTTAAGGAGAAGAGAAAGCTTACAAAGGAAAAAGTAAAAGCTGTAAAGGAAAATGCACTGCATAGCCGTGAAGCAAACAGTATTTTCATAGTCATAATATAAATAATTTGCATTAGCTGAAATGGTGAGGAGGTGGAGGCAGCCGGGTATGGTATGAGATAAACCAGCCCTTCCTAACAGAAAGAATGTGTAAAACTGACACATTTGAGCTATGGGGAACTACCTTAAGAAATACATAAGAGCTGCAAGTCTTTGAGGAGAGGAACCGAGAAGTGAGGTGGAGGCTGCTACTTTTGTGTACATTACTCTGAAGAAATGTTAAGTGTGTGTGTACCTATTATTTTTTTAAAAACATCTCAAGCAGACTGAGCTCAAACGCGGGCTGAGACTAGCCATGCACTTAGCCTGCGTGGGTCTCGGGGGTCTCCTCCGAAGACCGGGACAGTCCCCACTTCTGACGTTCCGTGATGAGCACAGTACAGGAGGCACAAACAGCAGCTGTCTCTAACAAGGAAGGCCAGTGGGAACAGAATCCAGCATTCTCAGTGGACCCCTGGACAGAACACATTCTTATTTTAATTATAAAACAAGAAGGAACTGGACCTACATGTGCAGAATTAATGACAGGCAGTTTTAGTGCTCCCCTTGACCACCCCAGATCCTAAGCCGGCACATAACACACTGTCCTAAAGGGCGAATGTTAAACTACTGAGTAATCTACCTTCTGATTTAATGTCCCCCTCACTTACTCAGGACAACTCCACTATTCCAGGTCCTTTTTCTGTCCCTTGAGCAACTCTGTCTCTCCTCTTCACAACCCCTGCCTCCTCTCATCAGCGAGTTTAGCTCAGTGCCAGTTTGACCCACCCTATAGGCCTCAGGCTCCAGGGCAGAACAGGTAACTCCAAAGAGAGGAATTACCTCTTCCACATCCACAGGCTCTAACCTGGCCCTCCACCAGTCAAAGGCAAGCTCGCTACCTTGGAAAGGCCACCGGTTTTTAGTTCTTTGGGGAGTATTTATTTCTCCAGTTTCAACGCAACCCCTGCCATCGCATCATTGGGAAATGATTTCTCTTTTATGGCAACGCCTCCAGTGTGCTCATATAATGGAACTACAGCATCTACACTTTTTGCAGCATAGGGACAGAAAACAAAATATCAATCCAAAAAAACTAAGGCCACATTTCAAAAGGATTAAATCACAGAAGCAGCAGAACAGTATGGGGGGAAAACCCCGAAATCCTCATTCCAGGGCCTTCAGGGAACTTAAACTGCCCAGTTCTAAGACTACACCTTGTTTCCCTTTGTCAAACCCTCAGCAAACGAGGAGAACTCTAAGTGTCGCTGATCGTCGGTGCTCCATCTCACGTTAGTAACTCGGGAGGTAGGAAAAGATCAAAAGTCAACAACGGGACGATGCTGATGGCATACATGAGCGTGGGGGGCGGTACGTTTCACGTTTCCCCAACTATCCGGGGGAGAGCAACCCCAGCAGGACGTAACTTCACAGCTACAGGTCGCTGGTCTGCAGAGGACGATCCCGCGGTCCGAGTCGGGGCTCCTCGGCGGCCTTGCGTCCTGGTGCCCGCGGCTCCCCTCCCGGATCAACGGCGAGCGCGCGGCCCGCCTCACCCAGCGCCCCCGACGGCTAACGGAAACCTGGAGCTAGGGCCCGAGGCGCGCCTGACCCGCGCCAGCGGGGCGCTCGGACGCCCGGCCCCGGCCATACGCACCACGCGCGGCCCCGGGAGGCGCCGGGGACCGCAAAGAGGCAGTGACAACGGCCGTGGCCGGCCCGGCCCGCTCCGCCAAGGCCGCTGCTCCCCGGGGAGCCGGGACCGCGCGCCCCTCCGACCCAGGCAGGCGGCCCCCGGCGCCGGGACGCAGAGGAGGGCCGGGCAGGTGGGCCGCGAGGCGGGGGTGGGGGCAGGCCTTGCCGGGGCCGCGGCGGCGGGCGGGACCGTTGGCGGGTTCGGCGGGGCCGCGGCCGGGGGCTGCGGGTGGGGGGCGGAGGGCGGGGGCGCGGGAGATCTCGCTCTCGCTCTCGCCCCGCGGGAAGGGGGGGAGGCGGGGACGCGACCGGCTGCGGGAGCTGCAATTACCGTGTGGGCTGCGGAATTCTCGTGGTGTTTGTCGGGGAGATGCGATAATGGCGTCCGTCCTCGCGAGAGAAGCCGCCGTTCTGCGCAGGCGCGGCGCGTGCCTCCCCGAGGCCCTCTGCCCTCCGCACTCTGCGCAGGCCCAGAGCACGCGGCGAGGCCAGGGGGCGGGGCTCGCGGGTGGAGCCTACTTCTCCGTGTCCGCCAGCGCGCCTTTTCGCCTGCTTAGACTGCGGGCGCGCATGCGCAAACGTTCTTCCCCGGCCCCACCGGAGCTGTGGCCTCTCGGGGTCCTTATTGCTCCCTATAAGCCCAGTCTCCTTGCTAGTCCATGAAATACTGCTTCAGTGGGTCGTTTGAGGATTTGCATTTTCTTTGAGACAGGATGAACAGACAGTAACTCCGCGGGCGACTACATTTCCCAGAGTGCCTTGCGTAAGCTCCGAGCAATGCATTCTGGGACTCGTAGTCCCTTCGCCCTGAGCATGGCTGCCGGTACTTGTAGTCTCTGCGTACTCTGGTCGCCCGGTCCCGTCCCGCACCACGGGCCGCTGGGATTTGTAGTGCAGATGGCTCGCGTTCGCTGGGCGCCCCCCTTGGGTCCTGCCTGCTGCTCTTTCTGCGATGTTCTGGAATCACTGGGTCGGGGCAGGGTGGCGGGAGGTGCGGCTTTCCAGATAAACAAGTAGTGTTCAAGGATCCCAATGTTTGTCCAGACAGCCTGGAATGCACACGTTGGAAAGTATATGTTAATTATATATTAATATAATACATACATAATATATATATATATATGTTTTATATGTAATATAGAGTATTTTATACAACATAGATGCACGACATATTAATAAGGATATAAATTATGTTTTGCATACCATAAGTGTGAGTCTTGGGGTCCTCATAGAAAAAGTCAGGAGCCATGGGAGCGTGCAGCGCCGCAGCGGCTGGCGGAAGCGTTGCTTCTGTTCCTGGAGTTGCCGCCACTTTCCTTCCCTGCTTTGTACCGGCCCCTGATTCTGAGTTTACAATGAGCATGAATTACTTGGATCTCCCTAACACGGAACGATGGAGGCACTGTCGAGCGGAAAGCCAAGTGCTTTACCCTGGTTCCCTCCGGACCCCTTCGCGGGTGATGGAACAGGCTTGGGGCCGCCGACCTCGCGGAGTTCAAGGCTCGTCCAGAACCGACGTCCCGGGCCCTCCGGGCGGGCCCTGGGTTGCTGTGGAGCAGAAGAGCCTTAAAACGTTCAAGGAGGAACCACAGGCTGCCGGAGCTGGAAGAGGCCTCGGAAAGCACCTGGAGGTTGAGGCGAAATCTCTCCTTGTTAGAGACGGGAAGAGGTTGTTGAGAGAGATGGCCGGGAAGAGGGACAGGCAGGGTCTGGGATTCAAAGCACCCTAGTTGGAATCCAGTCCCCGGTCAGACCTGGCTGGGGGAAGGTTGCGGCAGGTAGCCACAAAAATTCCTCCCAGGGAGTGCAGGCAAAACATTTCCCGAGAGTTTGGCCCTCTCCTCTCCCCTCGGCCTCAAGCACGGCCAGAACGCCGCGTAGAAATAGCTAAGCATCCTTAACACGGGTCCTGGATCTCTGACCAGGAGGCAGAGAAACTTGAGGGTGATGTTCTCCGCTTTATTTCAGAATATCCCGAAGACCTTGTCCATAGCATCCTTTCTGGGTGGGGTTGCCACTGCCCCTCCTTCCCCAGGCCTGGCGCAGACCAGCAGGAATGACTGAAGGAGTGAAGGAATGATAAAGGTTGAATAAACAAAGCTAAGGAGTTCCAAGCCATCGCTGATTAGGACTTTATCAGAAATTATGGCAATCAACATTATCATTACAATTATGCTGAATTCATTGACTTCTCTTTTTTGTTTTGGATTTTTTAGGTTTCCTGATTTTTCATTTTGCTGCCCAGAAAGCTAAAGTGGAGGTGGGTGTTGTTAAATATTGACATCTAGCTGATGGACCATGATTTTAAAAGACAGCTAGCAATTGGCCGAGAGCACTATCCTTCAATCAAGTTCTGCCAAGTTACCAGACGGGGACCCCTTCCCCTTGCCAATCAGTTACTGTGAGACTCCGATCCGATTTCCTGTAGTTAATTAAACTAAAGTCACATGCGTGGGGGCAGGAGAGGCCACTCTGCCCTGTGTGGTAGCGGATCAGGGCCCCTCTGGGATGCGTGGGCGCCGGGCATTGGCAGAGATCTGAAGCCATCGGTGCAAGCAGGGTTTCCACACAGTGTCCACTTTGGGTGAACCCTGGTGTCGCCGAGAAGGCCCCTCTCGGGGAAGGTGTCGCTAGGGTGAAGCCCAGGAGCCAGCACTTAGGACACAGCTCACGAGGACATCGGGAGGCTCCATGAAGCAGGGCTTCAAAAGGGATGAGCAGAGGGTCATGGCCCAGGAGCTGACCCCCACAGACACCCGTGTGGCACCTTGTCCCCTGGGGTCCCAGGGCCAGGCAGGCTCAGGCAGGAGGCTGTGCAAAGCGGAGAGGGCAGGCCCCGCAGCCCCCTGCAGCCCAGGGAGGAGTTTGTCTTTATCCCAAACAACAGGACAGGGCAGAAACTGAACAGATTTGCATTTTGAAAAATCCCTCTGGCTAGAGGACTGGAAAATGGACTCGGCCGTGATAGGGAGAGCCATGGAGGAGGCCGTGTCCGGGCAGGAGACCATACAGGCTTGGACGCTGTGAGGGAGGGGACAGAGTCCCCGGGACTTGAGGATGAATTGGGTTCTGGGGGCAGGGGCCGGGGACAGGGACTCCCGGGTGGCCAAGTGCCCAGGCATGACCTGGGTCGGGGGCTGCAGGCATCACCCGGCCAAGTGCCTCTTGGTGGTTGGCCCACTCAAGGGGGCCCCTTGGGGATTCACTGCCCCCCCACACACACACACACCCCATCTTCTGTTTCTGCAAAATGGGATAACAAAACCCACCTCATGGTGTCACCACCGAGTTTAGAAAGCAAGAACGGGAATCGCATATTGAAGCATTTGGCATAAAGGGGTTACTGAATCCAGGTATATTTTTTTATTTCTATCTACATGGAAGGCTTAGATAGTAGCACTTCTACAAATGAAATATTAATAGCGTCACCATGGACGGCTTCCCAGCTTCCAAGAGCTGTGCCTTTGCCTGAATCATGTAACAAGCCTCCAACTGTCTGCAGGTTGCCACAGCTGCTTGACTTTTGTTCCCTCTCGCTCTCCTTTTTATTGTGGTAAGATACATATAAGATTTACCATTTTAAAGTGAATTCATTGGTGTTGAATATATTTGCAAAGCCTTGCAGCCATCACCATTATCTAGTTCTAGAACATTGTCATCCCCCGAAAGAGACCCCACACCCATTACACAGTTGCTTCCCACCCCCCCTGCCCCCAGCCCCTGGCCGCCACCCACCTACTGTGTGTCCTGTTGGATTTGCCCACACTGGACGTTTCACATAAATGGAATCACTGAACACGTGACCCTTCGCAGCTGGCTTCTGTCACCTCGCGTGTAAGTCGTATGCATCCCAGCGCTTCATTCCGGCTTACGGCTAGACCACACTGAGCACCCACTCATCGTTTGATGGGCTCTGGGATTGCCCCATCTTTTGGCTGTGGTGAATAATGCTGCTATGAATATGCGTGCACACATTTTTCTTTAAACACCTGTTTTCGGTCCTTTGGAGTATTTACCTGAGAGCAGGATTACTGGGTCATATGGTAACTCCATGTTTAACTATTGAGGAGCCACCCCTGTGACTTCATAACCGATACCCTCCATCGATCGAGTCAGGTAGACAAGTGCTGACTCCTCACTTGTTTATGGTTTCTCGGCGTAGAACATCCTGCTTTTGCCACCTTCGTCCCCTGGAACAGTGGTTCGCGGTTTTGACTCTGCGTTACCTGAAGGGCCTTTCAAATGCCACTCCCAGAGAGGCTGAATTTGAGATCCCCAGGGAGTTCCAAACCACAGCCCAGGAAAGAGCTGCTTGGCCAAATATCTATCTTCACGGTTTTGAATTTTAAGTTCAATTAGTCATCTGGGCGACAGAGAGGACAATTCGTCTCCAGCAATATGGCTGGGGGCAAGAATCTCAAGGTTGCCTTAAAGCAAATGTGGCAGTTTTAAAACACGGCCCCAGACTGAACACTCCTCCCTTAGAGAGGTGGGGGTCTCTGACCCATCTTCTCGAACTTGACCTCTGCGACTCTTTGACCAATAGAACACAGTGGCCTGGGCCTTACGAAATGGGCAGGCTCCACTTCCTGACACTTGAGACACCGGCTCTTGAAATGCAGTCTCCGTGCTGAGTGGAGGCCCCAGCTGCCCTGTGCAGAGAAACCGCCAGCCAGCCCCGACCCGCCAGCCGAGTGGGCGCCATCGCGGAGGGGCTCCTGCGGCTCCAGATGGGCCATCCCGTTTGACTCCATGTGGAGCAGAGACGAGTTCTTCCCGAGAAGCCCTGCCCAGTTGCAGATGCAGGAGATAAAGAAATGAGCGTTGTCATTTATTTTCAGCCGCTACATTTGTGGTAGTTTGTTAAGCAGCAATAGGTGCCTGGAAGCGCAGGCTTTCACCCACACTAATTATTCCCCACAAAAACCCCCTTGCACCAGGGAGGAAGTCAGAACAGATGATTGGCCACTTCCCTGCTATTTCAACATGCATTGATTATGTGCTTTATGTATACGTCCATGGGAAGGAAGGAACTTCAGTGCAACAGGGCACAAAGGCATTGCGGACTCTCGGGCCGCCGCTGCCGCTCGCTAGTTAGGGAGTGTGTGGGCCACACGAGTCCTCATTCTGAGCCTCGGTCCTTCATCTGTAGAGCAGAGACTTAAATGGCTACCAAGTTAGGACTCTCTGGACACAAGAAGGAAAAAAAACCATTTAAATAAGCTTGAGAAAATAATAGGATGTTACTGATTCATATAACTGAAAAATTTGGAAGTTTGGCTCAAGCAATGTTCTCTCTCTCTCTCTCTCTCTCTCTCTCTCTCTCTCTATCTCTATCTCTATCTCTATCTCTATCTCTATCTCAATCTCTCTCTCTCTCTCTCTCCCTCTCTTCCTTCCAGCCTCCGGGATTGTTTCCCCCCACCTGAGCCCCTTCCTCGGGCAGGCCCCCACCGTAGAGCTCCCAGCAGCTGCAGCCTGTGCCCATTTCCCCAGTCGAATGACGCCTCTGCAGAAAGGATGCCCCTTCCCCGCTACCTCAGCACAACTCCCAGGGCTGCCCCCGGATCACCTGCCAGTGACTTTCACACCGACTGGCCAAGGACCCTGCACCCTGCAGACTGCCGGTGAGGGAGGGTGAAAATCCCAGAGGCCCGTGTCCCCAGCCTGTGTCCCCAGGCGCCAGCGTGCAGGAACACAGTGTCACCCGGATGTCCTGCCCGAGCGTGGCCCATTTCCTCTAGCAGTGTGATTCCCAGTTTGCTGAGCAGAGCTGAGTGTGCCTAAGGAGAGGAGGAGAACACATTTCTCGGGGCTTCCAAGCCACTGGGATTCCTTTACTTCCTTCCAGCGTGGCCGCTCGTGAGCATCACCATGGGGCTGCCAGTGGGAGGCCTCAAATGCGGGGTTTCCATCGGAAAGCGTTCCCTGCAGCTTCTCAGGTGCAGGGAACAGGTTTGCAAATGCAAAGAAATCAACAGAAGTGCGCGCCACAAATCATGTCGTGACATGTCCAGCAGAGAAGCAGAGGAAATTTCTGTGGGGAAAAAACTCATGTAGAAATTTCCCTGTGTTTCTAAGATATGGCCCAGTGCCCGTTTGTCCTCTTTGTTTCTTCAGCTAGGATAGGACAGCTTTCCAAGCAGCACATGTTTTGTCTGGGGATCTTGATGTGCTTTTGGTTGCCTTTAGGAATGAATTTCATAGTCTATCGTATGAGAATCAAGTCCTCTTTGAAAAGCATAATGCAGAGAAATTTGAGGGCTCTCTTGTGGAACGTGGGCTAGAAATTTCTTTGACTGCTTCCTCATTTCAACAAAAAAATGTTCCACATTCACCTCCAATGTATGCTTGCTTATATATAAATTACCTGTGTGTATTAGGTACTGGTGTATTGTGTGCTCTGAGAGATATACGTACATGAAAAACAGAAATTAAAATGAATATGAGAGAAAATAAAAATAGAAATTCCAAACTTTTATTCCTGCATTTCAAGAACTGTCTGGGGCACACAAACTCCCTTCTAGAAAATGTTAAACCTAAGGAATGTTGCAGTCAAGCGTTTCAGGTTCAAATGTAAAGGTTTATTAGAAGAATGATGCAAGTGTCTGACCCCATCCACTCTGTGATGGTTAAACACACGTGTCAGCTTGGCCGGTGATGGGGTCCAGTCATCTGATCCAGCAAGCACTGGCCTGATTGCTCCCGTGAGGATATTTGGTGGATTTAAGTCATTAGTCCATTGATTGCGTCTATGGCTGATTGCATCTACAATCAACAAAGGAGATTGCCTTGAAACAATGGGAGGCATCTCATCCAATCAGTTGGAGACCTAAAAGGGAAAACTGATGACTTCAGCAGTCAGAAAAGAGAATCTCTCTCTACTTCCTCCAGCCAGCTTCTCCTGGGGAATTCATGGAAATCTTCATCAGCGTTCCCAATTTGCGTCCTGCCTTACAAAATTTGGACTTGTCAATCCCCACGGTTGCATGAGCCAATTCCCATAATAAATCTCACAATATTTACACATATATATATATATATTTATATATCATGCTGGTTCTGTTTCCCTGGAGAACCCTGACTAATATGCCCTTTCATTTAAGGAAAGAAAAAACATGCCCTTTAGTTAGCTATTTTTGGTTGACTCCACATGAGAAATCTTCAATTCCAGCAGAGAATTATAGGAGGAGAAGGAAGTGAGCAGAAGAAGGCAGAACTCTTTAGCAAATGGTTCAGCGTTAGAAAAGTTACATTTAAATCCTGCTGGTGGATGTTTTATGTGCTCAAGGGAGATGCCAAGAAATTAGAAAGTGCTGGATTTGATACACATGAGGCTCCTTGGCTCTGGATACAAGGTAAGTAAGTGGCCCAGCCTTAAGGAACAGTAACCGAGGATATTGTCCACAGTTCCCATGCTGCTACCTTCTGACCCATAAATGCCAAAACTATAAGTTTTATTCAAAGATATTGATATTCAGTGGAGTTTTATTTATAAAACCAAAATAACCTAGAAAAAAACTAAACACCCACCTGTGGGGGAAGTAATTTAATAAATTTTGGGATGTCTTTCTCTGGAATGTTCTGCCATCATTTAAAAAAGCAGGTGTTTTTGTTTCCTGGTCGCTAAAACCAATGTCATTCAGTGGGTTGGCTTAAACCACGGGAATTTATTGGCTCACAGGTTTGAGACCAAAAGAGTCCAAATTGAGGTGTCAGCAAGGCGAGGCTTTCTCTGGGGCTGGCTCGGGGATCCCCGTCCTTGGCTTTTCTGTCACGGGGCGATCACATGGCGGCCTCTTTTCCTTTCTCTTCTAGGTTCCGTTGCCTTCCAGTTTCTTGATGCTCCCTGTAATTTCTCTGTAATTACCTGTAAGGCCTCCAGAAGTAGGACTAAAATCCATCCTAATTCAGCTGGGCCACACCTTAACTGCAGTAAACTCATCAAAACGCCCTTTTGCCAGAATTCACATCCACAGGAATGATTAAATTTGAGAACATGTTTTTCTGGGGTGCATAGCTCCAAGCCACAGGAGGGGAGAGCACTGATGTAAGAAATTATTCATGACAAACTGAAGTGACTGTGTCCATGTTCTATATGTATATGATTCTTAATCATAATAGTTGTTCTGGGTATAACAGTATAATAGTATTCTTAATATATGTAAAGATTCTTAGTATTTACATTAAGTAACTATATGTCCTAAACATATGATATGATTCTCTCCTGTATTATAAAAAGTGGTATATATACATGTAGGCTTATATATCATGGAACTTTCCAGAAAGAATCACAAGACCCTGCTAACAGCAGTTCACTCTGGGAAAGGCAGAGAGACTTACTGTTCGTCTCAACTGCTCAAAGTTTTTTCCATAAGCATGCACATATGTGACTCTTATACCTTTTTAAGTTCCTACTCTAATAGCAACTGAAATGACATGTAGGAGTAAGCGAGCAGGAGGCTGCCGAACAAGCCTGACTGGTGATATTTCCTAAGAAAAACAGAGCCCTGCCATGAGGCTGCGGGGAGGCCAGGAGGGGCGGGAGACCCCAGATCCACAGGGACAGCCGAGGACACCCCCAAGAGCGGAGGGAGCCTGTGAGTGCCAGCTGTCTGCTTAACAACCCCAGAAGCCTGCTGCCCGCCGGCAACCAGGGCCAGGAGCACGGAGCTCGCCCAGCGGGCAGTAACGCCAGCAGTGCAGTTCTCAGAGCCTCACTCGTATCAACTCATTAAACCCTCACAACTCTACAGAGAAAGTGCCGTTTCCCCACAGAAGAGGAAAGTGAGGCAAAGAGCAGTTGAAAGAATGAATGAATGAATGAAGCTATCCAAGGGTGGGTACATTTCTAAAATGACCCTGTAGGTAGAAAAGAATATATGCATTCCAGAGCTGGTTTGAGTTGCTTGCAGCCAAGGCAGCCAAACTCGAGGACCCAACAGAGAAATCAATGAAAGCTGCAGATGGCATTGTGTGTAGGATTTTGGGGGGATTCTGGGGTACTTGGAAGCCTCGAGGTTAAGGGCCTTGTTTTATGGGGGGGTTCAGATCAAAGATTTGAGCACCCTCTGGTAAGCTGTGAAATCCCTGCCTTCTCAAAATTTATAAGTTAGACAAAACAAATTACAGACATTTCCATGCCACTCTTGCCACCTCCCTCTCATGCTAACAGGTGTCTGAGGGAATTCATTGCTGAATGGCCCAGAGCAAGGGATTTTGTGAACTGACGTTTGCAAATATTGCAAGGAATATCACTAAGGTGGCCCGTATAATTTATTGTCCAAATTTGGGCACTTCGGGGTGAGACGGGGCCCTGTTGACCTTCACACTGAGACAACGGGCGTAGGGTAGGGGGGCCTCGGCCAGCCAGGTGGTCCTGCTTCTAGCTGAATGAACGTGTGTCCACTGGGGTTTGTGTTGTGGAAAGTGGGCAGTACAGGCTGAACTGTGTCCCCCAAGACGAGAAGCTGATGTCCTAATCCCCAGGACTTCTGAAAGTGACCATACCTGGAAATAGTGTTGTTATAGATGGAATCGGGCAGGTAAAGAAGCGGTCCTCCTGGAGAAGGGGACAGACAGACAGACAGACACACAGGTAGAGCAGACGGTCACGCGACAATGGAGGCAGGGACTGAGCTGTGCCACCAGCCAGGAAACGCCACTGCCAGAAGCCGGGAGAGAAAAATGGAACAGATTCTTTCTGGAGCCTTCCAAGAGAGCATGGCCGGCCCGACACCCTGACTTCGGACTTCTGGCACGTCCCTGTTTTCCGCCGCCCAGCTTGGGGTGCTTTGTTACAGCAGCCCCAGGAAAGCAGGACGTGGGATCTCGCTGCTTTCTCAGGAGCCCCAGCCAGCGGTCCCCGGGCCCCCTGCCCCAGCCACCTGCAGAGCTCCGGCTAACCCCCACCTGTCCCTTTGGATCTGCCTCTCCCCTCTGCAAATAACCAGTGCAGCTTTGGGCCTGATCTTGGGTTGCTGGGGGCAGGAGAGGCCCCAGGCTCATGGGGGACTTCGCTCTCCAGTCTGTTTGTCCACCCTCGTCCACCCTTGTCCGACCCTCGCAGACTCTGCTGTTTGCCAGGTCAAAGCTCAGCACCCGAGTGCCCTATCCACAGGAAGGGCCCAGTCGCCTGCCCCAAGGCAAACCCAGCGGTCATCCAAGAAGCCGGGTCGGGACGGGTTGAACTTTAACTAGGACGCACTGGGGTGCGGTGCCTTTCTGCTAAAAGCGATGGGTGCACTCCATCACACAGCTGTGTTCATCCAAGAGAGAGCAGGTTCCAGGGAAGTGTCACCCTCCCTCGGCGGGGCCTGCGAGGAGACTGGTTTCCGGCCGGGAAGAGCGCATGATGCCGTGGAAGTTGGCGTTGGTGCCGGGAACCCCAAAGGCCTCGGCTTTCCCCCACTTGGCCAAGCAGTTGTGGGGGGCTCTCTGCTGTCACCCTGTAAGGCCGAAGCCCTCATGTTCCCGCTGTTCCTGGGCACAGAGAAATGGGAATCCCGCTTGTAAGTAGATCCTCAAACTTCCCCAGACGCAGCTTGTGCCTGAGTGTGGAACGGTGGAGAAATGGTTGTCTAATATTATGGCTTCTTTCAAAATAGGAGACAACCATTGGTCTGGGGCCTGTGGGCGAGCCCTTTGACCTCAGTCTCCCAGGGTTGTTGGGAAGGTCAGGGGCTCAGGGCAAGGCGGAGGTGAGGGTCCCACACAGGCGAGCGCTCCCTTTCAAACACCTGGCCATACCGGCATCGACAACACTGAGTAATTACAGCCCCGGAGAACTCTTAGGCAAAGAACTTTTTCAGCAAACACTTAATGCAGGGATGGACTCTCCAGCTCTGCCGAGCAGCTGCGGCCTCCCAGCCTCGCCTGGCCGGTCGCTGATGGGCCGTCACCCGGGACAAGCCCTGCCTCACCCTGGGCCTCAGCTTCCTACTCTGCGGAAGCCAGGGCCGCGCCCTCTGAATTCCCTCCCCACCCACACGTCTCACACCTGCGTTCCCTGAGTTGAAGGGGCACGGCAGGGCCGGAGGTCAGCAACGTGGTCGGCGGCAGGGGCTGGAGCGAGCCCTTCGCCCCCAAGCCCTGGTCGCCTCATCTGTAAACGGGGGGCCATGGAGGGATGGAGAGAAGAGAGCCCCACATGCCGGACGCCCCGGGGCTCCAGCTGCTCGGCCCGTGAGGACTGGCTCTCTGTTTCAGATGTGACCCCGTGGCAATTTACAGAAGCATTTTGGTTTCCCTCCGGTCCAGTCTGGGGGCGGCAGAGCCTGTGAAGGTGCAGGCTGGTGGCTCGGGGCGCACTGGGCTCCGTTCCTGGGGTGATCTTGTTACCCAACCAGGGTGCTGGATTCTTTGCCCGATGCGCTCAGTTGACCAATTCCTGAGACACCGGGCTTCGGAGAGAGAGCGAGTTTACGCTAGGCGTGAAGCAGGAGAGCAGACGGCCTGTCCTTGCAAAATCTGTCTCCCAAGCTGCGGTAACTCTAGTGGTTTTATAGCATCAAAAGATGGGCCGGTTTTAGGATAATGAGCACAAGGGTCCAGGTGATGAATCAGAGGTGCTCTCACTACTGAGCACGCACAGATCAAGCCCACGCACAGTCACAGGGGCGTGTGAGAAAACGGCGGCCTTGGCACCGTGAGGGCCCGAACTTTAGTATTAAAATGATGCGCGGGTTGTTTATAGGTTAAAGTCTAAGCTACCGCACATGCCAGGCCGCCCATTTGGGTTAGATCCAGCTTGGGTTATCAAGATAACTTTGAACTTGGGGTGGGTTAGTTCAGGGCTGACCCAAGGCCCTTCATTAATAAGCATTAGGGCTGTCTTTAGTGAACCCAAGACTTTAAAGTAGAAAAACCGGATAAATGGGTACAAGGGAAGGTTAGGCACAAGGTTTAGCAATCACAAGGGCACAAGATAAAGGCTACGTAATCACTGTCAGAGATCAAGGCAGCTGGGTTACAGTTCAGGTTTCAGGTATTTCCCTCTGTCTCATCTAGTAGATCAAAAGTAAAATGGAATATCTACGTAATGATTCCGTCATCATCGTCAGCCCTTAAGTCCTGACCCCTTGGTTACAGTCTCCTCCACCTCAGCTCCGCGAGGACGCTGGTTTCAGGGGCAGCTGTGAGGCTCGGAGGCCAGCGAAAGCCAGTTCAGGCAATGAGCGATGAGATGGAAAACCAAGGTCCCTGGGGACCCCCGTTACCCGCCCCGCCCCATCCAGATGGGGCCGGGGTGGAAGTCTCATTGTCACCCGATGTTGTCCCCTCAACCCCATCCTTCGGTGACCTCGCCATCAGCGTGGGACCCCAGACCAGCAGCTTCAGCGTCACCTGCCCCCTCCCCGGGGCATTTCACACTACGGCAGGGTGTCAGCTAATCCGGAAAGGCCCCCCACCCGGAGCCCTCCAACCCAATCCCCAGAGGCAACTATGCCATGAGTAGTTTGGGGCATACAGTGCTTTTCCCCACAAACATGAAGCCTTTTCAAGCCGCAGAAGGCCCTGTGCTTGGCACGTGGCCCTGCCTCGGGGCATCGTCCCCTCCCAGTGCCGTCCGCTCTCTCATCTCAGGATGACGCACCGCCCGGAGCAGTATCCTGGCCCCCTCTCCCGAGGCTGGGTGCCGCTGGCAAGTTTCTCGACCTCTCTGAGCCTCGGTCTCATTGTCCGTGAAAGGTGGACAACTGTGGCGTGGGCCGCGTGGGCTGTTGGGAGTGAAAGGAGGTGAAGGGGGGTGGCCGGGGCGCCCTGTCGGCCCTGGCTGCTGCCGTCACCTGTGGTGGGCGCCATACGGACAATCCCCCTGCTGGTGGGCGCTTTAACTCGTACTGTACACGCACCTCTGCGTGCTTGGGTGGGAGGCGTAACGCCGAACGTCCAGCACCTAAGCCAACTGATGTCATGGTTCCTGGTCTGCTCTCGGGCAGCCCTAGGGCTCAGCCAAGTCCTTTCAGAATTTCACGGTAAACAAAATGCCTTTTGCCAACAGAGAAGATTTGAACTTCCTGAGGGATTTGCTCCTCTATTTTACTGCTTTATTTACTGGTATCCTGCAGAATATTTCATTTGGGGAATAAAGAAACTTTGTTACTAAAAATGATTGAAGAGCATAGGTAGCTCAGATTTGAGAGGACTCAAAGAGTTACAAAGCATTAGGAAACAATTTGGGGGATCATTTCGGCTCTGCACCCTCTGGCCACGTCTCCGGGGCGTGCAGCTCCCAAGTCTCGGGTCCGGGACGTCCCGTCTGCAGGAGGGTTTGCCCACAGTAACCGGCAGACGCTGCAAAGCAAAGCTCAGAGGCCCGGGAAGTGCTGGTCATTAAACATCTACGAGCACGTTGTCCTGGATACACCCTGGGGTTCAGGGGCTCCTTAGTTCCACTTCTTTCTCCTGCTCGTGGTGGGAACCAGCTGAGGGACGGCCAAGGACGCATAAGACAGACAAGGACCAAGGTGTCAGACTAAGGAAAGCCGTGGGGGGCTGCACAGGAAGGCTGCCTCCCCCACCTGCCACCCACCCAGGGAGCTTAGGGCTTGCAGAGCAGACCTGGCCTCGGCCCTAAGAGCCGACCCTTAGGACCTGGGTGCGAGTCATTCATTGGGGAGGAAGCTCAGGAGGCGCCAGACAGAGTGAGGATGCTCAGCAGAGCAGGGAAGGGGCCAGGCGGCAGGCACTGAGAAGCGGGCATGGCTGGGGAGATGGCTGGCTGCCCCTGCCACTGGCCAAGGGCAGCTCCCCAGAGTGCGCCGTCCCAGTGCACCTGCCTTCCCACCGTGTGGGCACCACAGCTCATGTAACTGGAGGAGGAAGTGCATTGCACATGCTCCCAGCTCACCGTGGGGGAGGGGGAGTGCTCCAGGGCGCAGTGAGGGGGCCGTGAGTGCTCCCAGTACACAGTGATGGGGTGACCATGAATGCTCCAGGGCATAATGAGGGGGGCCGTGAGTGTTCCCAGCACACAGTGAGGGGGCCGTGAGTGCTCCAGAGTGCGGCCCGGCTGCTGGCTCTCATGGCCCAGGGCGGAAAAGGAAATGACCCAACTGCCAGCTTAGGGCCTCTGCAAACTCACCGCTGTTACCCACCCCCCGATAATTCGCCCTGGGGGGAACATGTGAGGGATGAGCCGGTGTGTTTAAGGAAAAGTCTTTCTGGAAACCAGAGGTGTCGGAAAGAGGCTGTCTACCACCCCATACTGTTTTCCTGAGTAGAACTGTTTTGGGGGGTGCTGCACCCCATACTTCCCGCTCTCTAACAGGCGCATAATGCCCCTTACCAGAGTAAAGGCTCTGAGAAGCCCCGCACCCAGGAAACTTGCTTAAACTTTGTCACAGCATTTCCCAGACTTTCGCAGAACCCTTTGCAGCACAGGGCACCCATTAACAACAGGTGGAAAATACTTGGGAAACTACTTATTTTGTAATGAAGGGTTCCTAGGCCTAGAGAGGTTAAGGAATTTGCCAAAGGTCACACAGAGAGTTAGTGGCAATTCCAAGACTCCTGAGTCCCAGCAGAGGTTTCTTTCCACACCCCCATGCTTGTGCTGTTCTCTTTTGCGCACAAATGAAACCTATCAAGAATCAGCACAGCCTCTTGCTAGGCTGTGGGGGCGCGTGAGGCCGTGTGGTGGTGTCCGAGCAGCTATTGCAGTCACATTGCAGGGGAGAGCACCCCAAAGCTCGGGGGCTCAAACACTCCCTTCCCTCCTGCTCACACGTCTGCAGGCCCCCCAGGCTGCTCTTGGGAGGCTGACCCCGAGCTGTGGGCCGGGTCCAGGTCAGCTCAACGGGCTCCCGGCCTCCAGGCCGCAGCTACCTGAGGATGTGCTCATGAGTGACAGGTGCTCAGAGACCAGTCCGGCCACCGTCACGTCACACCTGCTGACAAAGCCAGTCACCCAGTGGCCAAGGCCAATGGGAGCCAGTGGGGGCACCCACCACGGGGGTGAGAAACAGGTGGGGGCAGGTGGGGGCACCCACCGTGGGGGTCAGGAACGGGTGGGGGCAGGTGGGGCAGGTGCCACGGGGGTCAGGAATGGGTGGGGGCCCTGCCCGGGTCGTGGGTGGGACGTAGTGAGGATTTACTGAACAATAAATAACCTCACCTGGAGAATGAGGGCGTCTCTGGGGAAGGGGTTCCTCTCCAGACTCTGTCCCTCTGTCTGTGTGAATTAGGATCAAACAGGGTCCTTACTGTTCTCTTCAGTTCTGCTTGGGACACAAGAGGAGCTTTGCTAGTAACTACTGAGTGATTGAAAACGAGGATAGCATTTTATTTACTATTTTTCCCCTTCAGAGACTGACTTTAGCATCAGAATTACTTTGCTCCACATCAGTATCTTAAGAGAGAAAATAGCCCAGACAAGTACACAGACAAGTAATAGAAAGCTTGTCACAGCATTGTTCAAAAATTGCAAAAGAGTTGGAATTAATGTAAATATCCAGCACTAAAACTTGGTTTTAAAAAGTATGTCACCGCCATTAAAAATAATTCTGTATGTCTTTATTTATTGCCAAAATGAGCATGCAAAATAAAGTTAAATGAAAAAGATAATATACAGAAATAATATAAAAGATAATATATAGAGGAGGATCCTTGTTCATTAAAAAAAAAAAAATCTGCATCTCTCTCAAAGGAGGATATTTGCACAGAAAACAGCCCGAGGAGGCTCGCCAGCGGTTAGGGTATTTGCCCCTGGGTGCCATGATCACAGGCCAAGTTCTTGTGCTCCCACAGCCTCTTCTGGATTTTCTGAAATATTCTCAATTAGTGTATCTTGCTTTTAAAACTACATGCAAACCCTTTGAGACCAAGCCTCAAGAAAAGGGGGTGGAAGTAGGGTTTTCTGCTTAATTTCCTTGGGGGCAGAGTCTCATCCCCACCACGCAGGAGAGACTGAAGGAGAAAGCCCCAAATCCAGCCGATGGCCCCCGTTTTGCTCAGAGGTGACGTGGGGGGGTCAGGAGCAGAAGGCAAGTCACGGTTCTGCCCCATCCTGCCCCCCGCATCTGTGTCCCCATCCCCTCGCCGCCCAGGCCGGCCGGCCAGTGTCCATCTCTACCCTCCTGCCCTCTGCCCTGAGACGCCACAGGGCACAGCGCAGGCTAAGGCAGGGCAGGAAGGCAAACCCCGCGTCTCCGGAATGGGGCCAGAGGTGGCTGAGGGGCTGGCCTCCCTGTGCTGGCTTCCTGGGCAGCGGCTGCCCGGCGGTCTCCACCGTCTCCTCTTGGTTCCCCAGTGCACCCCCTCTGGAAGGTCCCGGCCTCCGTGCCGGGGGGCAGTCGGCAGTCCCCCATCAACATCCAGCGGAGGGACAGCGTCTATGACCCCCTGCTGAGGCCGCTGCGGGTCTCCTATGACGCGACATCCTGCCTGCACATCTGGAACACCGGCTACCTCCTCCAGGTGGAATTCGACGATTCCACCGAGGGCTCAGGTGAGCCTGGCCGGGGGCGCGAGGTGGTTCTTCCCCTAGCCCTGGGGGCGGGGTCACGGCCTCCATGGAGACGGGGCGGGAGCAGCGGACACTGCCACGCTTGCTGGTGGCAGCCGAGCCCCACGGGGGTGAGGACAGAGCCAGCAAAGGGGCGGGGGGGGCTGTACAAAACGCCGGTGATGGCACCTGCATCCAGCACCTGGCTATTAGGGGGTGGACCTGTAGGCCAGACTGAACCCCTTCCCTCCAGGAGCTTACGTTGGGATGGGGGTAGGCAGGAAAACATAAACAAGTAGAAACATGACTGTGTTGTGGGTCAGAGACAAGCCGAACGGGGCAGGATGCGGGGCCGGGGGGGCCCAGAGGCCTCACTGCTGTGGGCGACTGAAGCAGGGCCTAAGAGGAAAGGAGGGGTCATCGATGGCAGGTGGGCAAGACAGCATGGCTGGCGGGCTGAGCAGGACGGTGCCGTGCAGTGGGAGCAGGCACCAGGCAGGGGACAACAGTGGGGGCTGGACAGGGAGTGGGCGGTCAAGTGGCCAAAGAGGCCTGGAGTCACCGGGCCTTGCTCACTGCCGAGACGCTACCTGAGCCACCCCCCTGAACTCTCCTGGCACCCCCAGGCATTTTGGAGAGGACACCTTTATCAGGTTCAGGGCGTTCCCTTCTCTTCCTGTCATTAGATTTTGGGGAATGGCTGCTGGATTCCACCTTGTGTGGTTTCTGCCCCTGCTGCTTCCAGCTTTACGGTGCTCAGGCCGCTGGGGCACCTAAGACTGAGCCAGCCTTGCATTCCTGAACGTGCCCTCATCGGTCACAGCGAAGCATTCTTTTAATTCACAGCTGTATTCAACTGCTAATACTTTGTTTGGGATTCATGCACATTTGTTCTATCTTCTTAAGTGAGATTCAACACTACTGGGATGGAAAAGTGCAGTGGGCAGGCCATGGCCGGCCGGCAGCCGAGCGGTGTGTGGCCAGAGGCGTGTGCCCACAGGTGGGTGCAGGTGTGTGCAGGTGTGCTGTGTGTAAGGGAAAGGCAGGCTGTGTTCCCTCTGCTCTCTTGCCTGGGGCCAGGCACCTTAGAGCGGGTGGCTCTGCTACAGGCTCGTCTGCCCACACTTTCGTCCTTGCACATTCTGAGCAGCTTTGCTGCTGCTTTCCAGCCTTTCCGCTGCAACGGCGATTTGAGAGATAACGGGGCTACCATAGTTGACGTAATAGTGGGGTTCCGTGTGGCAGGCCTGGTGCCTCCTCGGCTCCCCCAGTGCTTGAGCTTCCGAGTCTGGCTGTGCCTGAAGGCAAACAAAGCTGGGAGGAACACGGGTCCTTTTGCCTTAAGTCAGTCTAAGTTTCTGTCTCTTGTTTCCAAGAGTCTTAATGCAACTAGAGAAAGACAAAGTGGCCAAATTAAGAGAGAAGTTGAAGGGGGGAGTTGGGGAATCTGTGGCTGGGTCTGTGCAGCCCAGGGTCAAGCGTTTGCAACGATGCTTTAATTTGACCCTACAGGCTGGAGGTCAGGGAGGCCAGGCCCCAGCCCCCAGACAGCTTCCCACCCACGTCAGATGGGCTTCCACAGACAGGCCAGTGGGACTCTCGTAGGCGTCTAGCCACTGGCCGGGAGGGCGGCTGTCATTTGCAGCATTTGCCAACTTCCATGGTGCAAAGATTCCTTCGTGGCAATTTCAAGCTGCCAATGTGAGGTCGCCGGTTGTGGGGTGGGGGGATGTGCACCGCAGCCTCCAGGAGCCACACCCGTGGCTCCCACCCCCACTGCCCCCACCCTCTCTCGGACCCCATGGGGCACTTGCTGTATCCGTTATGACGACGTTTTGGTGGCAGGTGGCAGAAACTCAGCTCTCGCGGCAGGGGGAAGGGACCGGTGGCTCTGCTCCCGGGCAGCCCGGGCTGGGTCCTGGCAGTCGGAAGGACTGTGGGGATCTGCCCGCTTCCTCTTGGCTCTGCTTTCCCCTGGACTGGGCTCGTTCCCGGGCAGGGAACCCCCTCGCGGTGGCACAGATGGTGGCCACAGCTCAGCTCACACCTGCAGGGCAGTGACTCCAGGACTGAGACCGCTTTCCCGGCAGTCCCAGCAGCAGGGGCCCAGCTTCCGTCCCTCGTCCCGGCTGGCTGCCGGCCTGAGGCTCACCGGGGGCAAGGTGTGGGCTGAGGGTGGAGGGAAAGTAGTTTCCCAAAGGATGAAGAAGACATGATTCCAGAAGTGAGAACGGGCAAACACAAGGGTCTCCGGGCTCCGCAATGTCCTCACTTGCGGACCCCGAGCGGCCCTCGGCCCACCCTGGCCCACCTTCGGGCCCCCACCGGTGGCCTTCTGTCTGGCCCTGTCCTGACTCCCACGTCTTGTCATCTGCATCTCCTTCCCAGCCTGGCCAAGGGAGCAGCCCACCCTCCCTCAGATGGAGCATGAGCTGGGGCCGGCTGCCCCCCTGGCCGTTTAAAGGAACTGGGCAAGTCCCTGTGGCTCGGCTCCACGCTGGCCGATCTGGTTTTATTTTACTTGGCATTTCCCTGAAACTCAGCTTCCTCTTTCTTCCTCCCCTGCTCTACAGCCTTCTTCCAGCCTCCTTCTCCTACTCTTTGCAGAGTTTGTCCTCTCCCTTCACCTCCACTGGAAATTGGGAGCCACTGGAAGCAAAGGAAATAGAAAATGCAGTTAAAATATAAATTGTACTAAAAAGTTTTTAAATGGCGAAATGAGAATAATGGGACTGTCCCATAAATTAAAACCCTGCAAGAAGGAAAGGCACCACCTGCAACCAAGAAAGATCCCCATGGGGCAGATGGGCTCCTGTGAAACCTGACTACACAGGTTGGGGGTCACACTCCGGGGGGTGCCAGGAACTCAAAGCAAAACCCAACTGGGAGGCCCCGGGGCTGTTCTGTGGGCAGCCCCTGCCTCTGAATGGCGTGGAGGGAGTGACCCCTTGGAGACCACCAGGCCAGGGTCCGGGGCTGCAGAGGTGGGGTCCGGGCTCCTTCAAGGAACGGGGGGCACTGCAGGCCGAGGAAGGAGGGGGCGGCGGGGGCAGGGCTGGTGGGAGGGGAGGCTCCACGGGCGGAGCGAGAGAGGACGGAGAGGAGCTTCCAGGGCCCGAGGGACACCCAACCTCGCACGCCACAACCCCAGGCACACAGAAAACCTCCCGGCACCAGGCTTGGGACGAGGGGGCACCCCAGCCAGGAATGGGGGAGGGTCCTCCTTGCAGAGCAGCGGCGGAGCCCCCAGCCGCCATGCAGCCTGCACCCCGCATCCCACAGACCAGCTCCCAAGTCACCGCCGCCCCCACAGCTTCTGCGGCTGTTGCTGTGGCAGAGAAGTAACCAGCTCCATCTCGAGTCTCCTTATGGCTAAGTCACTGTGCCGGGCAGGGCAGGCTTTCGCACTCATTGCATCCTCACGAGAACCCCGAAAGGTTGGCGCATGATCCCGTTCATCGGGGACACCAGCTCCAAGAAGTCTCCCTCCTCACCATCTGCAGAGCAGGAGCCGGGGCACACTGAGGCCAGGGCAGCCCACTGTCCTGCTGCCCACCCCACCCCACCCACCAACAGACGCGAGGTGCCTCCCTGTCCTCCCGCCCAGGCCCCCTCGGGGAAACGGAGTTCCAGGCCACCCCTCCAGCATCCACATGACCCCTCTTCTTGTTCCTTAAGAGGGTGGGCAGGGGCACAGCCAGGTGGGGGGGCTCCATGCTAGGTCCAGAAAGAGCAGGGTGGGAGCCCCGGTTCCTCCGCTCACCAGCTGGGGGCTGGGGGCAAATGCACCCAAGGTCTTGGGCCCGTGGGGAATGCTGTGAATGAACATCTGGACACTGCCCCCCTCGTTACCAGGCGGGTTCAAGGAAGAGGGTGTCCCAGCTGGGAGAAAACATCTAGAAAGCACATATCCAGAAAAAGACTTGTATCCAAAATATACAAAGAACAGTTACAACTCTACAACAAGAAAGCAAAAACCCAATAAGGAGTGGGCAGCAGAGCTGAGCAGACCCCTCAGCACAGGAGACAGACAGACGTCAAATAAGCACATGAAGAGATGCTCGACATCACACGTTACCGGGGAATCACGAGTTAAAACCACGGTGAGGCCCCACCGCACGCCTGTCAGAGGGGCCAGAATCCAGAGCAGCGACAGCCCCAGCGCTGGCGAGTTCAGGGAGCAGTGGGCACGTTGCTCGCTGGCGGGAGGGCACGACGGCACGGCCGCTTTGGGAGACGGCCTGGCAGCTTCTCACAGAGCTCAGCGTGGCCCACCCTCCAACAAAGCAACCTCGCTTCCAAGGATTTCATCCAAATGAGTGGAAAACTGATGTCCACCCAGAAACCTGCACATGAATGTTTGGAGCAGCTTTATCTAGAGTCGCCAAAACTCCAGAGCAACCAGGATGTCTCCACAGGGGAACGGACAGACAGACTGCGGCCCGTGCACACAACGGAGGATTATCCAGCGACGGAAAGGAACGCGCCGTCAAGCCACAAGAAGACGAGGAGGGCCCTGGGACGCTGTCGCCAAGCGAGAGAGGCCAGTCGGGAAAGGCCGCGTCCTGGATGAGCCCAACCAGATGACCTTCCGGAAAAGGCCAAACTGTCCCAACAGCAAGAAGAGCAGGGGGTGCCGGGGCTGGGCAGGGAGGGCGAGCAGGTGGCACCCTGGGCACGTGTCGGGGGAACCTCCCCGTGGGACGCTGTGGCGGAGGCCGTGGGCCGTGGTCAGAGCCAGAGAACCGCAGCCCAGAGAGGGCACCCAGGGGAGATGTGGGCTTCAGTTACTTATAATGTATCAATAATGGTTCATCAACTACAGGAAATGAACCCCACTAATGCAAGACAATAAGGAAACTGGGGGGTAAGGGCGTTATATGGGAACTCTTGGAACTTTTTGTGTAATATTTCTTTACATCTAAAACTGACCTAAAAATACATTTTTATTTAATTAAAAAAATTATTCCTGAATATTTGTTAAATAAAGGGAAAAAGAAGCAGCAGCAAAGGCACCATGAAGCCCTTCGCACGGTGTTGGGCAATTAAGCATTTGATAACTGATCGCTCCACCTACTGCCGTTTGTTAAAAATCAGGTAATCAAAGCGAGGCGGCTGCTGTGCGCTGTCCGCAGCGTCTCCCCCGAGGGCACAGCCCCGGCCGTGCGTATATGCTGCCCGCCCCGTCAGCTAGAGAAGCGCGTGGGGGCTCCGCGTTGACGTCTCAGCAGCCCCGCTGGGAGGCCCCCCAGGAAAGCAGCCCTCCTCGCTGCCCCTGTGCCCGGAGCTTACAGCCGCCCGCCCTGCTGTTCTGGCTCTGGGAAGGCCGAGAGGCCTCTGCAGCCGCCGCTCACTCTCCCACCCGGGAGCAGCCCAGCGCGTGGCCCATAGCAGGTGCACAGTAAACGTTTGTTGAACAAACGGATGGTGCTTCTTCATCCACACTTCTCCGGCCAAGTCCCTCTTCTAATGGACAATTTCTCACGCTTGCATCATTGTTGCGTGTGGCTCCTATCTTAGGAGCTATAGCGGCTGCTTCGGGTGACTTTGCAAACCTCTGCTTCGATGATGATGGTGATGACATCAACAATCATTTTATCCATGACGATAATCCAGCAATAATGATGCTGAGTGGCTCCTGGTTGCTGAACCCTCACACGATGCCGGGAGCTCGGGGAGCCCTTGGAAAGCCTCACAGCCTTGGACCCTGCTGGGCTCCTGTTAAGTGGGTGTCCTGATCCTCTCCACAGGTGTCGAGTCTGGCACCCAGGGCAGGAAACAACTGCTCAAGACCACATCGCACGAGACCAGGGTCTGAGCCCAGAGTCGGGGTCCCGGGCGTGGGGGCTCTGTGTGGCTGATCCCTCATGACACGGTGTTACTTGCAGTTTTGATAAACAAAAATGCACCAAACTTATATTGTTCTTATTTAAGCTTTGAAACAACCGGGCTTGCCCATAGCCTCCTTATCCCAGAAGAAGCCCAGAAGCACGAACGGAGAGCTCTTGACAGTGCCGGCTGTTGCAACAGAGACGGGGTCACCTGGGGCTGTGTCCTGTGTCCTCTGAGTACCTGGAGGCTCCAGTGTCCAGTGAGCCACGTGGATGCACCTGCTCGCCGATCGTGCTGGGGGGCGTTGGGGGGAGTGGCGGCTGCTGCTCTGGGTACACCCCCTGACTGCAGGTGCTGGGGGCTGGAGGTGGGGGCAGCAAGCTAAAGGCTGCCTTCTAGTGCATTGGGTCCCCTCCCCACCTTTTCTCATTAAGGGGGATTTCTCTGGCACGGTGGTGCCATCTTGAAAAACCACTGTGAGATTCTGTTACCTGGGGGTGCAGACTTAAATGGGGTTCCCAACTTTATGGCAGGAAATATGGCAGAACTTGGCTTGAACACCACTGGGAAAGCCGGGGGCTGGGCCACCAGGCAGACCTGCACTGTGTTGTGGGGTGACCTGGGGCCACCCAGTTAACTTCTCCAAACCTTCATTTCCCCATCTCGTAACTGGTGGATAGCAGGGTCGTTGCAAGGGTCCCATCTCCGGGGGCATAAAGTTTGCAGAACACCCGCACGCAGCAGGCACTCAATACATGCTGGCTTGCCGGGTAAAGGCAACCATGGAATGCGCTGGTTGGTCACCAGCCTCGGGCACCGACGGTCAGGTGAGCGGATGGATTTCGATGTGGATGGAAGACGCTAACCCACAAGAGCCCCTTTCACTTGCGGCCCCCATCCCACATTGAGCTGCAGCAGTAGCTGCCACTTCGATTTGGGTGCTGATTTTCCCCTTGTCCTTCCTTCATGCACACCCTGAGCTGGGCACTTTGCGCGCCCCGTGTCACTCTAATCCTTGCCGCAGCAAGAGGCAACCCCGTTTCGCAAATGGGAAAGTGAGGCTGCAGGAGCTTCTGGAGCTGCACCAAGGCCATGCAGCCTGCAAGACGCTGGGCTGGGGCTTGGCGGCCCGGCTGCAGCCCCCATGCTTGGTGCCGACAAAAGGGCGACAAAGTGATGCTCGCCAGTTTCAAATGAATCCCCTCAGCACCTTGCTCGTGGGCTGTCCCTGCCCTTGCGGTCTCATTTCAGAGACACTGTGGCAGAGGAAATCTTCTGTGCCTGCTTGAAAGGGGCTCTAACGCACATATCTGGCACCTGATTTTAGACCAAAGAGGCTCTTGTGAAGCTGACACCCTTGGGAGTTCTTGAACTAAAAGGCTGTGCTTTTTGAAAACTTATTCTCTTCCTAAAATATGTGAGCAAGGTTTCAAGGGGGTTAAAGATCGGCATCAGCCAAAACGCTGGATTCCAGATGTATCTCCTCTGATGGGCCACGACACAGGGACATTCGAGCCCAAGCCCAGTTGTAAAGTATCCTCCAGCACCTTCTTGTTCCAGGGAGTCCAGCCAGCCTTGGTCCTTTTTACTGACCCGCCTAGAGAAAGCTCAAACACTACCTGTCCCCTTACTGTCCTTGCGTGTTACAAAGCTAGTGAAGGCAAAGTCACCTTTTTAGGGGAGTTCCAGAAGTTTCCTGGTCCCCAGCCCAGGGAAGCGCCATTTCAAAGCAGCCCCTTGTTCAACAGGCACACAGTAGGCGCCGGTCTGAGGCCTGGACGCCCCACAGAGAAGCCGCCTCCGGTACTAGAGCGGGCGGGCGCCCAGGACTCAGACACACACTGTCAGTTGATGTTCTTCCGCAGTCGGGCTGCTGTGTTTCCAGAACGGACAGACAGGGGGTCCGCCTGCTTTAGAGGAGCTGGGAGAGGGTCTCTGAGGGGCAGTGCAGCCCGGGTGCTTGGTCACTGCAGGGCTGACCTTGGGGATCTTCTCGCTCCTCTGGCTCCCTCCAGCTTTGACCCGCCGAGGAAGGAGCTGGTCCGGCTTTCCTCGGGCGCCGACGGTCTGGGCAGTGGTTTTTCTCCGAGGCTCTCCCTGGCGGGGCCTGGCAGCCAGCAAGTGGGATTTGTGGCTCTGGTCAGCCGGGCGTCTTTTTTAGAGAGACCTGTTCTCGTGCCTACAAAGGATCCCAGATTGCTCGAGCTGGATGACAGGAACCATTTAGCTTGTGCTTCTTTCTTATAGACGAAGGCACTGCGGGGGTGGTTCCGGGATTCCCTCGGATTGTGTTTTGTACTTTGAAGGATCAAGAGGAAAGG